>LTAE01001650.1:0-26489 GCA_001647135.1 Pontederia paniculata | reverse complement strand
TATTAGTATTATTATTATTATTATTATTATTATTATTATTATTATTATTATTATTATTATTATTATTATTATTATTATTATTATTATTATTAAAGTTCTAAGAATTACATGGAGCGCTCACTCATAGTTCATTAGATACATTTTGTGAATATCAACTAATAAAGTATAGTGAGTAAATTGATCTCTCTTGTTCAATCATTCGACGGATCAACACTAATGATCGAGGCAGTGATATTAATTTCTAATAAAGGCAAAATTGCGAATTGTTATGCTTGAGATAAATATTATAAACCTTCCACAAACGTCAAAAGGGGATCAAAAAACAAAGATTGTTTCACTTGTAAAACTATGGACCGGCTTACAAGATCATGAGGTGATGAAACGTGCTTTGATGAAGTCAAGTCGACAATGCATGCACGCATGTGTTGCCGGTGCAAGGGTCCAAGGAAGATTTTGTAGCGCAATCTGCGGCGGCGTGGGAGCTCACGGCCGACGGAACCCGTCGACAAGTTGTAGATGGTGGCAAAATGCAACGGCGGGAATTTGCCGAAAGAGCAAAAAGGAGATCTAATGGTTGGATACGGATCTAATTGGAGGACAAAAGACGAGATCATCCGACCATCATAAGATGTAAATAAACATGTCGGGCCCATGGAGCCACTTTATTAGGATTTAGGAGTCGTCATTCCTCTTTGTCTCATAAGCTTGCACGGGAGCACGTGCTCTTCTTTTTTTTCCTTCTTCGATTTAAGAAAGTTTCAAAGATTTTTAATAATGAAAAAAAAATATTGATTAAAATTAGACTCGAGATATCTTAGAGATATACATGTTCATCATGCATGCTTCTCAAAGAACGTACGTCTCTTCCGTTTGGTGTACAGGTTCTTCCATCCCTTTTGCATTCTCCTTAAAAGTTAGTCGACATGAAACTCTATAAAGTCTTAATCTTGCCTCTATGATTAATGTTCGGATTATTTATCGTCGCACATCACTACATGATATAATACACTTTTGTAGTACATATTAATGTGGAAACCAAAATTTTTAACAAGATACTATTTACGAAAGTCAAATATTTAAAATTATTGTCAATAAATAAAATATTTTAATATATAATTTGATAAAAAATATTAACTTGTCAAACTCTAGACAACACGTGTAAATCACCTCCTTACGAATATCAATATCAAAATCATTATTAATTTTTATTTAAAATCTTAATTACTAATCAAATTTTATTAACATACTTGATTAGCAAAAGTGTGTCTCGAATTGAGAGACTGAGAGCTAGTAGTCCCGAGTTCGATCTTCGGAATCGTCAATTTGATCAGAGAGATACTATTTTTGCTCTTTACCTCAACTCCGAATTAGTCATGTGCTAATAACCTTTAGACATCGAAAATTCCGAGCGAGTACCAAAAAAAATCTTGATTATCAGCGAAATAAAAAAATAGAAATAATATGTAAAGTTGATAAAACATATATGGAGATAGAAGAAAAAAAAAGAACTTTCGGGTTGGAAGGTTTTATATAACACACGATTTTCAATATTCATATGCCAATCTTTCTCTCACCAACAAAATTCATGTCATGCGTCTTGAACGACAGAAGAATTGTGGTTAACAAGATGCTGAAACCAAGAGTAGGAAGCACTTCTTGTATCGCCATCTTGATCTCCCTGCCGATGATGTCCTGGTCGGAGAGGAAACAACTTTAGATAGTTCCAGCCAAAGATTTCAGGAATGTAATATGATTGTTTAAAGAAAGGGATAGAGGGCTTCCTTCTCCATGCAATATGATGTTTTCTTGTTCAGAGAACTTTGATAGACTCATAGTTCAACTAGAATTTTGATCACTTCGAGAGATCAAACGTATAGGTTCTTAGTTAATCCAACTAAAAGCTCACTTCAATAGAGGATGAAATATTTAGATCACTTTGCGGAGATCTAACAAACAATATATTTAGTCCAAACAATTTAACAAAACTCTCAATTGCATGGCCAATGTTAAAAATAAATGAAATAAAATCAATAAGTCATCAAGAAAATTAGTAGCGTCATCATATACTAACCCAAATACGTTCCTAACAGACTTCAAATGATAACATTTACCACAAATGGTCAAACTGATGAACACAAATTTACTTCGTTTAGGGTGTTGCTCAAAACTTTAGACTGCATAAATTCATCTGATCAGATATTAAATATTAAAAAGTACTCCAAAATAGAAACAAAAATTAAAAAATTCTTCTTTAAAACAAAATTTAGGATTTAGGTTAGATTATAAACTCATCAAAATCAAAACTTAACATCATGGGGTTCATATCTGTAAACCTCACGAAAGGACACTACAAAACAAAACCGAATGACACCATTTCCAGAAGGAAAAAATTGGATAACTTATTTAACAGAAAATATTGAATTAAGGTGTCAGAATGAATAACGCAAATCCGACAAACAATGAATGAGCAGATGGTATAAACTCTGTAAGATGCACGTGAGGAAAAAAACAGGTATCGATCTGTATATAACTAAAATCTTATGTTTACGCAGTTATATCAACAATACTGAAAAGCAAATTTCACAATTGAAAGATTTGAGCACCATGAAGAATAACTAGCATTAAATAATGCTTGTCAAACAAAGCAGACTAAGAAAACAGCAAGAAAATATCTACAATAGATCTCTTCAAAGTTTAACTTGTTTCTTTTCTCAGTCAAGACCCATTAATGTCCAGAGCTCACTTGACTAATCCAGAAGTTTAACATCTTGTCTAATGGGTACAATATTTGAACAAGATGCAACTGGCTCACGACACGTCATAAAACAGACTTGTTTTTGGTCACTAGCAAGGCAAAATGTGGAGCAATTTATCTAAGACGAGTAGCATAAGCATCTTAGATTATCACAAAAGTCATTTAATAGTCTGAGTTGCCCGTGCTGACATGTCTCATGTTTTTCCTTCTTTAAATCTACACCTATGATGATTTCATATGTAGTAGACCTTGTGGTTGGAATCTTCCTACAAAGACTTGCATCAGAATAAGCCACATGGATCTTCTATCATGGATCCAGGATAACTACTTCAAGAAGTGGGAGTTAGGATGACTACATCTCATGTTCTGATATAACCATCACTTCTCTCATTAACTACCCCCACTAAGTTTCTAGTGCCTTAATTAGTTAGCTAATATAGTAGTATAAATATGTTGTAGCATTTGCTTCTGGTTATCACTTTGGAACTTAACTGCATAAAAGACTAAATAAAAGACTAAATACAAGTTTCATTTGATTGGAGTGTTTATCACTTTGGAACTTAACTGCACAAGTATTTTCATCAATACTGCAAGCATAATTAGAAATAACGCTCACTATTATAAGGTCCAAGGTGAATCAACTTTCTAAGACAAGCCTAAAGATCTACAATCGAAGAAATGACTTAGACCTTCAACACAGGGTTCACAAAAAGGAGTTGCGGCAATTATCATGTTAGGTGTTATTGGATCAGTAATTGTCAAAATAATCTTATAATTCAAGGGGTACTTTAGGGGTTTGTTATTAAACATGAAAACCTGATAACTCCACAGTATGAGGCATGGAAAGGGAGATGGGAAGAAGTTTGAGAACATGTCTTGATAACTTTTCAGAACCTAGCAGAATCTCTGTATTTCTATTTGGCTCTGGTGCATGTAAGGCACAATACAGCACAGATGGTATTGTCTCCTAGAAACACAATTCACTATGTCACTAGGGTTTTCACACTTTGGAAAATGACCCCTTAACTCTATGACAATGCTACAACAACTTGGAGACAATGAAAAATCCAAACAAAGCAAAGTAGGGATATCATAATATTATGATTGATATAATGTATTCATGTGATATAGATATTGTAATGGTGTATATATATACTTATGAATGGTTGTTCATGTGCAAGATCAGAACATATACACATGTGAAAAGGACATAGGTTAAAAACATGAAAGTAACAGGATTAGAACTGAAATAACAAGAACCTGCCCATCTGGAGAAGTAGAATCTTCATATTGGAATTTCAGTATTTTTATTTGGCTCTGGTGCATGTAAGGCACAATACAACACGGATGGTACTGTCTCCTAGAAACACAATTCACTATGTCACTAGGGTTTTCACACTTTGGAAAATGACCCCTTAACTCTATGACAATGCTACAACAACTTGGAGACAATGAAAAATCCAAACAAAGCAAAGTAGGGATATCATAATATTATGATTGATATAATGTATTCATGTGATATAGATATTGTAATGGTGTATATATATACTTATGAATGGTTGTTCATGTGCAAGATCAGAACATATACACATGTGAAAAGGACATAGGTTAAAAACATGAAAGTAACAGGATTAGAACTGAAATAACAAGAACCTGCCCATCTGGAGAAGTAGAATCTTCATATTGGAATTTCAGTATTTTTATTTGGCTCTGGTGCATGTAAGGCACAATACAACACGGATGGTACTGTCTCCTAGAAACACAATTCACTATGTCACTAGGGTTTTCACACTTTGGAAAATGACCCTTAACTCTATGACAATGCTACAACAACTTGGAGACAATGAAAAATCCACACAAAACAAAGTAGGGATATCATAATACTATGATTGATATCATGTATTCATGCTATATAGCTATTGTCATGGTGTACATATATAATTATGAATGGTTGTACATATACACATGTGAAAAGGACATAGTAGACAGGTTAAAACATGAAAGTAACAGGATTAGAACTGAAATATCAAGAACCTGCCCCTCTGGAGAAGTAGAATCTTCATATTGGAATTTCTTCAAGGCATATTAATCTTAAGCAAAGCAAGCATATTTTTCCTTTTAAGTTCTCAACCTCATACATATGAATGTTGACTACATTATTTCACTTTGGCAGTTATTGTGCAAATATATTATTTGAATCCATTTTCTCAATGCCTAACCTCTCAGATTCTTTCTGCTGGATCATTCATTGAAAAATTGCTGCAATATCTAACAAAATGAAACAAACCAGAGTCTCAACTATCCAATTCGCTGGCTGCATTTCCCCAAAAGCAACCATGCCACAAGTGGAATCTAGTTCAGTTAATGAAGTCATGGTTATCTGCATGACCTCGTTACCTGAGATTTAAATCATAAAAAAATGCTTAACAAGAATAATGCCCAAGAGATAATTCTGATGCTTCATCGAGCACAAATTTCATTCTAGCAAATTCTCAGAAATACGAAAGCTTTAAAAGAACCAAAAAAATAACTCCCAAAGAGAGATCCTTCGATGACAAAGAGAGATCTTTATTATTGAACTAGCATTGATGCTGGTTCCCAGTAGTAAAACTCAACTTCCACTCGACAAAAAACTATTAGCAACTTCAGAATGCACCTAGGAGTTGCAGAGGCTGCTTAAGTACCTGTAAATGGAAGCTTTGTTCTTTTCAGTGTTTGATTCACAAGTAAGGTAAAAGCTGCAACCCTCAATATAGTAGATTCTCTTTGTCAAAATTGTTCTGCAACAATCGTCATAGCATGATGATAGATTGCCTTGGAAATTAATTAGTTAGATCTGACATCCATATGGTCCAGTATGCTGCAGGTTCGACAACAAACAACTTGCACCCTGCAAGAATGTCCCTCGAGAATTAATTAAAACATGCAACCGTGAGCTGGTGTCCGTCCATAAATAGAAGAACCAATAGTTGCAGAAGAATGGAGAATCAGGTCCATGCCGGCCATGTCAACCTGTCATTGCTAGGGGACTGGTAATGACATTGACTCCAGCTGTACTGTGCATTACTAATGGATCTGATCCCATTTTTTTTCAGTAAAAATAGGCATGTAAGCGAATCACATGCCTACATGTAAACAGAAAAATCTGAACAAAATTTGAAACAAGAAATTATACTTTCAAATTGTCATTTTACGACTAAATTAGTGCTCTTCTAAAAGAAAAAGACTAGAATAGTGCTCACGCTAATAACATACTTCATCTCCTCAACAAACTATAAGTCCCAAGGCTAAATCTTAGAAATGAATTCTCCAATGGCTAGGGTGATAATAAGGATGTAATTTCGACATATCTATGCTACTCCTGAACCGCAAATGACATGATTACAACTGTTAGAAACTGCAGCAAGTTTCCAACATGAAGCTGATCTGGTTGAGAAAAGATCGAGTGCAAATCCAAGCAAACCGACCTACATACGAACTATTTAGAATCAATACAAACCTGTTCATTCTGCCAATGTGATATAACTTTTGATGCTTGGGTCAACAAGCTCGACTAATATAGTTGATTCAATAAATCCATTGTTCAACCTACCTTCCATTTGGGTGAGGTTACTTAGATATGCTTTATTCAAACATGAAACTTCGTTTTCATACTGAATAAATTTACTATTTTCATAGTTTCAAATTTGAGATATTGTTCTTAGCTTTTTTGCAATTAGGGACTTATTTTCCTCACAATTAGCAAGGTAGACTTTTTTGAGTGAACAAAATAGAAATTGCCAAATGACGATAGATACTAAAGTTAGAAAATTATGAATAAATACTTCTGCAAGCATCACTTACTATGTTTATAAAGAACTCCCAGTTTAAGAAGTTTTGACTTTAAGTCACTAGAAAATAAATTTTATACTTCACGTGAATATGAATCCATACAAAATAAATCAAACACTGATTTTGAATGACACGGTAATACCAGATTTTTATACAGAAATACCGGATATGAATCGGTTTGAATTTATCCGCATTCTATTGATGGCCAATGAATATTCAATTATGCTATAATTATTTTTTTTTCTACAACATGCTATAATATATATATATATATATATATGTCGAACATATTTGCTGTAAATAAGTGGGAATTAATAACCAATAACTTATTTTACTCTTAAACAATTGTCGTAAAATTCCTTGTTCTATCTTTTTGCAATTTTTCTGAGGAAAAAAGATTGTTTTATAAATTTTACACGAAAATGGAAAGCACTGTTCTGAAAGGGCTCATTTCCTAGTTGAATAACTTCTGATTTGTATAACTATGATGCCATCCATCATAAAATAGGACTGCTGTTTCAGTTTGGCTCTATGAAGAAGATATTTAGTTTGATGGAGAATGTCTTATTAATCTAGTGAAACATAAAAAAATCTGCATACAGCCAACATGGAAAGCAAATGTTCGCTGTTTCCTGACAAAATGCATACCTTTTTTTCTGTACAATGTCAAACAGTATATATTGAGATACATCCAGAAAGTAATTAAACTGCTTTTTCAGAGGCATAAAAGCTCAAAACACTAAATATTTCAAACCTCAGTTGTAACAGTTGTTAACTCATTGGCAAAAATGCAACAGGAGCACTAAAAGGAAATGAAACCAACCAACAAAATAGTTTCTAGATTAAACCATCAATTCACTAGCCATGCATTCTCCAACTAAGAAAAGGAATAACATGAACAGTTAAATATGCATAATGAAGCTTTCAATCAACTTGATTTGCCCATGGTCTTAGATAAATAAAATAAACAAAACAATACATGGCTTTGCTAAGTTGCATCACATAATGAAAAACTCAAAGTTGAAAATATGAAGCAATCATTGTGAGCGAAAATATATTAAAGGCAATGTGATATCAGTAGGGATGAACAAGCTCACTCATACCATTTGTCAGTTTGGCGTGCAAAAAGCTCTGCAAACAAATCCTAACCATCATTGTCAATCTCCCAACTAATGTTGGTGTACATCACATGGCAGTCAGAGTCAGGTCTTCCATCAAATTTCAGCCCCCAGCAAACACCCTCGTCAGAGATCCTTTTGTAACCTACACAACCATGGGTGCATCACAGCATCACCACTTCCCCTTCCCCTTCCCTTTCCTTTATACATTAGAAGCGGTTTCGTGATGAAATGCAAGCATATTAACCTCCAGCGGATGCCTGATACTCACCCTAAGAAAATACCATATTGAACAATGATAATTACAACGCTCAAAATTGTACATTAGTCCTAGTTAAATATGTGTATGAGTATTGTTTATGGTTAATAAAGAAAAACCTGGCAAGAGAGATTTAAGCTTGATTTATCGAATAAAATTAATACTCTTTTGTATTAACTCCACTAAAAACAATGAGACCTTAAAAATGTTACAAAGCAAGTGGAACAGAATTTCAAAATCACAATCAAAGAAGTAGATGACAACTCAGGTTTAATATGGTGGGAAACGAAAACCAAAATGAGCAAAGGGAAAAAAAAAGACAAAAGAGAAGTGAAGTAGAATACTAATCAATATAAATTATGAAAAATTGCTAATAAAAAAATTGGGCAAGCTAATATCTATAAATCATAACCACATTTATTCAATATTTGATTCAAATTCGTAAATAAGATGCTTTTTAAGAAAAAATGTAACTACGACAAATTTTCCATTGCATCACTATATATTAAATTTAAATCATTTCAGGCAACTTCCTAAGTTAATGACTGGCAACACAAAGTCATCAACACATTAGCCAGGTCAAAATTCAACTCTTTTCTGAAGGGTGTTCAAAATTTAATTTAAGCATCCAAAAGCGATTTGCCCCACACTTTAGTACAACTGGTTAATCCAAAATTCCATCTGTTGACTTATTAAGCAAACAAAGCACCCCAATAAGTAGAACATTTGTCAAAAGAAGAATCACCTGCATTTCTTGATATTACCACATGAAAAACATGTAGATCAAGTGTCTCCATCCAATCAATTCATATAAAGAAGCCCAATGTGCAAATCAAAACTCAACTTTGATGCACAATTATGACATAGCAAAAGATTATAATATATTTTATCGAGAGGCAAAAGATTATAATGTATCACATACAAACACAATTCAATCAAGGGTACAAGGTAATTCCCAGGTAGCATAATTAAGTAACTATCATAAGAATTTCTTAAAAGTGTATAAGAGAAAGTCCTATCAGAATTTCCCACAAATCAACAAAATCTAAAAGACAAATAAGAAAACCAACACCTTGATCTTTTTCCAAATATGTGTCAGCATTCAGCACAGATACAGGACTGATAAAAGAAATAATAGACCAGTAGAAAAGGTTTGAATAGATTGAGCATGTTCTTTCAGCGACGAGAAGCATTATGATGCATTTCCATCAACCCTGTAAGAGAAACTTCATTCCATCTATCTCTTTCCTCTAGAACTTGCGCGTAGAGAGTCTGTTTCACAGAGTCAATGCAAATGCTCACATTGCCAAATCCATAAACTGGGAGACCGTTATAAAACTTTCCAACTTTTGGCAAAAATAACAAACCCTGCTCCATGGCATACTCCTCGATAGCTTCTTTCAAACTCATTTGACTGCCATTGCCCACATCATTCACATGGCCAGATGAATATGGAGCTGCTTGTTGAAATTCAAACTGTCGTTTCTCTGTAGCTCGTAGATAACTTATACTCTCTCTAATTCCAGGCTGCACCACCTCGATGCCTTCTGCAGCCTTGTTCATCATATCAAGTCCAGCTGTGAATAACATTCTGATCCGTTCATTAGCAAGTAACTCTGCAGGGAAAAGACCCTTCCAGCCCATATACCACTGGGTAACTTCAGGGAAGTTGGGATTTGAGCACAACCAGTGATATAACACTTGTTGCCATTTGCTGAAGAAATCAACCTCTAAGATATGAACCATATGATGGATTGGGATCATAGAAGCCCACATCATCACCCAATTAAACTGATCCAGCTTCTGATTAGCAGGATTGACCTGAAACTCTTGTAATGCAAACCTTAACTTTGGAATTATATGACGAACCATTAAGTCCTCCCAGCTGGCCGCATCGAATACATTCCTCCATGGAGCTAAAATGGCATAAGCTGAAGCATCACTTGCATGCCAAGCATGAAGCACAGTACCTAGCTTGTATCGGATTGTGTGGTATAGGGTCTCTAGTCGCTGCCCTAGTAATGGAAGCCATGGATGAACCCATACATGAATTGAAATGGTTTCCCTTCGAGGATCCCAAGATTGCACTGCTGATGTCAGTTTTGGCATGATGATATTCTCCAAAATCGACTGAAGGACGAGAGGAGGTAACAATTTGTCCCATGACTCCAAGAACCGAAGCATTGGCTCAGGGTCCCTAGCCTGCCAAGTATTAGTTCCTGATATCCTTACTGCAGGAAAAATAACCTCGTTAACCAGCTGGGCATAAGGAGAAGCCCCCAAGGTATTTTCTGAGAAATCATAAGGCTGATCCCCTTGCAACAAATCCTTCCATGAAGACATAAGATTCAGACCATGCATCGGATTCTGCAATGGATCCCATCCCTGAAACACTCTGATCAGCAATGGGTATGCAAATGCACAGGCAATTGATGAGATATTACAAAGCTTATAGTCCTCCGCAAACTTTTCTTTAAGGTCTCTGAAAGTCTTGAACAATGAATCAAGTGTCAAGGCTCCTGATGAGTTATCCTCTTTAACCTTCTCCAAGACGGCGGCGATCTTCTCCATTACTTGTAGTTGTTGTCTCTGCCTCGCCTCCTCCTTCGCAATCTTTTCTTTCTCTCTTTGCAAACTAGCCACCTTCTCCCGTTCCAACCTTAGTTCTCTATCCAATTTTTGGATGTCAATCTCAGTAGTTTGCACAATCAACCTAACATTATACTGGAGCTCAGGCATTGGCACCTCATTCTCCTTCATCTCTTCCTCTGCATTCAAATTCTCCAAGCTCGATAAAACTTTGACTTGGGGCCCCCTCATATCGAGCACCTTCTGTACAACATCAATTCCTTGCTCCTGCTTCTTAGCCAGCAGCTCATCTGCAGTCAGAATCTCCAATTTGTTCTTTCCCTGCTTTTGCTTTGACCACTTCTTCTCCCTGGAGCGTCCCACTACAGCAGAAGGTACTGCAGCCTTTTCCTGTTGCACTTCTGTTAACACCGGCATTTTCTGTTCCTGGTAGTTGTTGAAACCCAATCCAGCGCTCTTTGGACGCTGCATTGCCTCGATTGCAGTAACAATACCTTGCTTATTCTTCCCCAATCCATGTCCTTCCTTGTAACCCATGGATTTCATCATATTCATAATCTGAGGCCTCAACCCTGTTAACCCACTAGTTCCGGCGACATCACTGCCTCCAAAAGGTTTCTTAGCTGACTTGTTGGACCGACCTTTATCCTTCTCCTTCTCCCTTTCCCTCTCCCTCTCCCGCCGTTGTGCACCCTCTTTAATCTTCCGCCCGAATGACGTTGGAAGGAAGCTGTCCTCATCGTCCCCCTCTGCGGCGTCGTCGCCCTCGGCTTCCTTCTTCTCAGCCTGGAACCCCAGACCGAAACCCAGACCCTGACTCCGGCCAGCGGGTTCATCGTCGTCCCGCGCGCGATCAGGATCCTGGTCAGTCATGACGGAACCAGAGACGAAGTTCACTGGCTTGGACAAATCCGGCTTCGAGATCAGGTCCCCCTTTCGGCGCTTCCGGGACGAGCGGCGTCCGTCGGAGTCTGAATCGCTGGAGGCGACGGCGAAAGAGCCGTAGATAGCGTCATCCTTTGACTGGACAGCCCGCTCCTTCTTCCGGCGGTAGAAGAACTCGCCGCCGATCCACTCGCCTCCCTCGTAATCATTCTCCATGCCGAAGCGCTCCCGTCCCTCGTACTCGTCTTCGTCCATGGTCCCGTTCGCCGGCGGCGACGTTCACCTCCGGAAACAAAGAAAACCCTAACAAAATTGAATAAGAGCAAAATATGGAGGAAGACGAGTTATTTAGGAACATTATTATTTAGTTAGGAATTCCAAGATCTTGTCCGTTAGATCTTGATCCAACGGCTGTCTTCCTAAATGTCGAACGAGGTAGCCACGTGGAGGTTTTAAATCTCATATTTTGAATAAAGTTTTTAGGTAAAAGAGGTGCTCAAGACCCCCAAAATTAGGAGTTATTTTCTCGAACAATTTTATCTTCCATGTTAATGATAATTATTATTTTTCATTGCCCTAGAACAAAAAAAATTCTAAAAAATATTCTCTATATCATATTCATCCTTCCTGTCCAAATATAAATTTCATAGGATGAATAAATTAACAAAATGGATGACTTACTAATCATAAATTTTATAATTAATGATGGCATCACTTAATTCTGATTATTACATTTTTTTCTCGCAATTAAATACCTCAACCTCATTTTTTTCATTTTTCATCGGTCATGAATTAATTTGAAAATACAGCATTATTAGAAAAACTTGACATTGCGTAATATCGGAATGTTTATCTCCTCGTTAGCTAATGTTTTTTTTCAAGTCAATCGTGATACTGAAGTTTAAAATGGGCATTAACTAATTCACTTTGGACATGATTTTTTTTATGGGAAAATGTTAGAGTAATGGAATGTGATACATGATCATTAAATAATTATTGAGAAATAACTATTTTTGCACTTCATTTACCTTGTTCTTTAATAGATAGATTTTGTTTGTTTCAAAAAATATATTTTATGATGGAAAGATGTGTTCTAAAAAAATTTCAATCTCATGCAAATTATAACTAATTTATGTTTTAACCTTGTTTTTCACAACCGATCAATAAAAAATATTTCTATGGGGAAAGCTATTATTGTTTTCTCTCCATTTTCATTTCAACTAAACAAAACATAGGCGGTAAAAAAATTGTAGAAGTTGATCACATATTCTATGTTACAATATTTTTTTCAAAAAAAAGGTTCGGTTAACCAGTGAATCCAATGAGTACGAAATCAACTATGTTGTCTCTATTGGTAATACTTCAGTTTTAAATAAAAATCAAATAATAAATATGCAGAAAGATAAGATAAGAAAATTAAATATAATTGAATTAGGATTAGAAAAGAATAAGTAGAATGCCAAATTATTATCTTGATTTTTTAATATTTTTAATTCTATCTAAATTAATTTTAAAAGACTCTTAATCACAAATAAAATAAGAAGAATTAAATTAAATTTGACTTGGATTAGAACCTAGATAGCTCATATTCTCGTTATTTTCTCCCCTAAAACTTAAGTACCAAAATTGCTCTCTCTCTCTCTAGATTAGAAAATGAGGTCATACTCAGCAAAGCACGTAGAACGAGGAAAAGAGTTGATATAAAAATCAAGGTATGTAATTAACGAGGATCAATCTTAGGTTATTCCATATATATTCTTAGGTTATTCCATATATGTGAACAGAAATGAACATCGACCACGGACCCCCATTCTTTGCAACATGGCCAACATTCGGTATGCAAATAGTCGTGGAACGTGTTCCACGCACCAGCACCAGAGTAAATGGCCCGTATCAGCCAAGACGTATATCGTGTTCCTCGGTCAGTACCGACACCAACCTTACATGTCACGTGATTGGATCCCATCCGGCAGACATGTACCGCATCGTCCTAACGCCGACCGTGTTCTAATCCGTCGATGAAACAATCGTGTTTCCAACGCAGATTGTGTCTCCCAAGTTGACCGTGTTAGACAAATGACATGGGCCATGTCTTCTCTTGACGCAGGTCGTGTTTCCTAACGCAAGGTAACGAAAAAATGAAAACTAAAAAATGGGTTGTGGCCTAGAGGGACCCGGGCCGTGTTCCGAACTTGATGAATTTAAATTATGTTCCATTGAATTAATGAAGTAATTATATTGCTTATGTTAATGATGTTGTATGAGTCCTAACTTAGTGTTTGATTAGGATCTAAAATGAATATTGCATGTGATTGAATTTATATATGAACGGTATGAGTTGGTTCTAGATGATTGTTAATGACCAATTTCTTTAGAGATTGAGGGTCCTTTGGGACTAATTCCAATCTCTTAGAGATTGATGATCTTTCGAAACTAGTTTATATTTGGTCATGGAGAGAGACCCCAAGGTCTAGCTAGTTTTATTGGCGTCGGGATCAAAGCCAACGAGTTTCACGATTGGTAAAAGGCTAATTAAATATTGTATTGTTTAAAGAAAGAAAGAAAAGATAAGCAAAGAGGATACTCACTTGGTTTGAACATATTAACGAAAGATTACGAGCAACATAAGGGGATGCAATTGATGTTCTTGCAAGTGATGGACCAAAGGTAATGATTGAACTAAAGGATGATAAATTATTAACATGATAAGAAAGTAAAGTTAAGTGAAGTTATTGATTGGTTTCATTATAGTATCTTCAAATATAGTTTACCCTATTAAATTATTGTTGCATTTTACGTATTGAGCTTCATCGCTCATGGGATATCGTTTCTCCTGCTTTTGATCATGCAAGTGAATAGAAAAATAAATAAGTGATGACACAAGCGATGCAGATGATCGTGATGTGGTGGCTACACATGATCAACTTTAGATTAAGCCAAATTTATTTTATTAGTTTTTCTTTCCTTATTGAATGATGTAAAAGGATATTTAGTTTATTTTAAAGTATTGACTTTCGCATTATGTATTATGATCTAAAGTAAGTTAAAAATGTATATTGGTAATATCTCGAAGAAGGCATCCTGCCAGACGACGAGGGTGGTCTTCTCAGGATATTACACTACAAATCATTTATGTGTCCCATGACAAATTCGATCAATCACCGTCCTTTAGTTATGAGGTTCCAAAATATAAACTTGAGTCAATCTGTCAGACTTCATTGTTCAAGCCCAACGTGTCGAGGTCTGCTAAGACCCAAAACTTAGCCCGCGCGTCAAGACGAAACTTCGTGGGTTACACCCTCACCTGATTACCTCTTTTCACGTCTCCTTTGTTGCCCTCTTGCTGCTAGATAGGGTTTCTCCAACTCTTTTTTCATTCTCTAGAGGCGATCAGCTCCAAATTCCAGTAGATATGTGCTTTACTCTCTTCCTCAAATGTTGCATTTTCTTCTCTGCATTTGCGTTGTCTTGCCGCTTCTCTCTGGATTCTCTTTTGACCCTTTTGTTGTTCTTTTCAAGACCTCTTGCACGGTCTCCTACACACTCTGCATACAACCACACATAGATCCTATACGAGATGTTCAAGTTCCTCAGCTCCTAGAATAAGAAAGAAGAAATAAATTGAAAATTGAATGCTGAGAGATAAGAGTTTTATCATCACTTTATTAATATTTATATGATGTTTTGTACAACCCTTTCTTGCCAACTCATCTTACAATTTGTTATATATCATAAAATCTTTCTGTTACATGTCATGACTCTTATAAGCTCATATGTATAAACATCTTAGTGTGCTTTCTACCATGTGATTACTTTGTTATAAAATCTTTTAGATAACTTGATTTTTTTTTGTTTCCTCTCTAATGTCCTTCTTTTATTTTGGCTGCCTCTGTTGCACTCTCCTAGGACATAACATTTTCCTCCGTCGCTTGAAAACTAACATCATCCTTGATGTTAAAATTGAAAAAAATGAAATGTTGATAGGTCTTCATCTTTTGTTGAACTTTGCTTAAATTAGACTGTAAAACTTTAAAACTTCCTTTCGGGACAGAAATAATCAGAACATATTCTTGTAGGACTTTCCCTTATAATCATAGTGCAATTCATAGTCTCTTTTGGCCAGCATCTCAACTATCGATAACCCCTTAACAGGATGAGAATTCTAAAAAATCTTTGGATTGTTCATTCTCAAATGTTTTAAACTATAAGAGAGAGTTAATGAGTAATGATAGCTGAACCGTCCAACTCCAATAGGATAATATTCACTTGCGATTGTCTTCAAATTTTGGCATTCAAAACTGTCATTGGATCATCATTAACCATAGAAAGAGGAGCTTCTGAATTAGAACTGAAAATATTAGAATTTCCACATATTGCCACCATTATTTTATTGTCGAAAACTCTTGCATCAAAAAACTTAAAAGTTGCCAAATCAGAAATATTAATAGAGTCGTGAAGATTAGGAAATTTTTCATGTGCACTATCATCTTCCTGTCGTAGTGCATTGAATCCATCTTCATGCAATTCAAGTAGGTCATCTGTAATAAGAGCAAATTGTTGACTAATAAATTGTTGAGTGTCAAGAGTTGAACATAGACCTTTGGACTCATAGAACAACACATTATGATCTTGCTTGTGATCTGCCTTCTTGAGAGTTGTAGATGTGCCCACTGAATATATGGACTAGTAGAAGGATCATGAGTATAAACATAAGGATTATGATGAGTACATGCAGTAATCCTTTGATTTAGACCATCAAATTTCATGATTAGTGTTGCTCGAGTATTATTGAGACCGACGAGCTACGTGGGAAGCTCCCCTAGTGGCTCGGCTTGGTCCCTCACCCTATTCTTTTATTTCCACTTCAGCTTCCATTCAAAGATTCGATCGTCATTTTTGTATCTAGTCGGTCCATAGAAATAACATCAATGATGATGATTGAATGAATCACTTTCAGAAATGATGATGATTGGTGGCATTGGATCGGAATAGTTGCAGCTGCCCTTATGAAGCCAGTTTGTCTACTGTGATGAAAGTTTTATTCATAGCTCAGTCATAGTAGTAAAATCATTCATAGAAGCCATCATGTGTTACATTCCTATCAAAATCTTATTCATATTTTCCTCCATCTGATCTTCATACCCAATCATATTTTCATCCATTTTGAACCCTGTAATATCTGACATGATTTCTGTTGCAAAATTGATAACTCACTCTTATATAATACCCCAACAAATAAAGAATGACATAATGTAATTTTCCTTAAAATGGTGCAAGAACTCTCAAAGATTCAGATCAAGGACCCTAGAACCTCTATTAGAATGCAGAGTTTGAAGATAGAATGCCAGAAGAATAATAAAAAATCCCAAAAGACTTCAAGAAAGGAATCCCAAAATGTTATGTCCTAGGAGAGTGCAATAGAGGCAGCCAAAATAAAAGAAGGACATTAGAGAGGAAAAAAAAGAAACCAAATTATCTAAAAGATTTTATAACAAAGTAATCACATAGTAGGAAGCACATGAAGATGTTTTTACATAGGAGCTTATAAGAGTCATGACATGTAATAGAAAGAGTTTATGACATATAACAGATTGTAAGATGAGTTGGCAAGAAAGGGTTGTACAAAACAACATATAAATAGCAATAAAATGATGAGAGAACTCTTATCTCTCTTCAGTTTTCAATTTACTTCTTTCTTCTTCTAGGAGCTGAGGAGCTCGAACACCTCGTGTAGGACCTATGTGTGGTTGTGTGTAGAGTGTGTAGGAGACTGTCCAAGAGGTCCTAAAAAAGACAACAGAAGGGTCAGAAGAGAATCCAAAGAGAAGCAGCAAAACATCACGAACACAGAGAAGAAAAGGCAATGTTTGAGGAAGAGAGTGAAACACTTATCTGCTGAAATTTGAAGCTGATCACCTCTGGAGAACGAAGGAAGAGCTGGAGAAACCCTATCTAACAACAAGAGGGCAACAAAGGAGACGTGGAAAGAGGTAATCAGGTGAGGGTGGAATCCATGATGTTTCGTCTTGACGCGCGGACTAAGTTTTGGGTCTCAACATGCCTCGGCACGTTGGGCTTGAACAACGAAGTCTAACACATTCAAATTTGGATCTTCCAGTTGAATTTTAGATGCACACAATTAACCATTTGAGGAAGGTATTGTTTGAATTGTCTTATGAATATTAACTTTTCGACAATGAAGTATGTGATAAAATTTTGTGAAGCTTATTTTCTTAATAAAAACTGACATATAGCATTATTTTTTGAGATTTCGAAAAGTTGCTAGCAAGATTTTTTGAAGTATTGATTTAAAATCAAATTTCATATAATTTTACTTTTATTTTTTTTATAATTTAATTAATTATTTTAAAATTAAACTTAAAATTATTAATTTTTTTAGCATTCCTGCTCACCACAGGACACATCGTTATTAATTTTTTTTAATATTCTTATTCGAAACTCAAATTAATTTGTACATGAAATATATGTATATATAATACTCAACCAAAATAAGAAGGTTATTTTTTATGCGAGTGCAGTGGGGGCGCAGGTCCAACGGCAAAAGGTGACGGCCACTTCGAGCCGAAAAAAAAAGTAACGGCAAAAAATAACAATAGTTTTTATTTTATTTTCTTTTCTATTTCCATTGGAAACGAGCAACGGCTACTTTTGTTGTTTGTCGCGTCGTGCAGTTTGGCCATTTTTTAGTCTCGTTTGCCCACTCAAGCGACGAGTGCGGCCCGCTGAGGCGCAAGAGAGCGCTGCTTCCTCCCCCGACAAGGCTCCCAAAGCTTCTATTTCGGACTCACCAAAACCCTAGATATCATTCCTCAGATCTCCCGCACTCGCGATCTAGGGTTCGTCCGACCTCTCTCTGTCCAGATCTCGCCTTGCTTGGACGATCGGAAGACACAGCCATGAATTTTTTCAAGAAGAAAACATCCGCTAAAGGTGATATTTTCCCTCGCTTCTTGTTCCCCTCTGTTGAGTCTGCATTGTTATTTGTGTGCGTTGGTTGTAATGGTTGGGGTTTAACTGTCAATTTAATTCGCATGTTTTCACAAATATATGATTTTGGTGCGTTTCGGTGAGCAAAAGGCTCCATTTTTCCTTATTTTCCTGTTTTTTAACGGATTTGTTTAGTGGCTACATGTCGGATTTTCGGGGAGTGCTACTAATCTAGTCTGCTGATGAGCGGTCAGTTTGATTCCTGCGTTCCAAAAGGCCAGATTTTGGTGAATTTATAAGCTTGAATCTTTGTTTCGTAGTATTGGATTCTCGGAGGAACATGTGTTTAAGTTTCGGCATGTTGTTGCTAATTAGTCAATCTACAGTTGATTTCGGTTCATTTATTTCTTAGAATATGTGCTTTTGGCGCCGGCGTGAAGGCTGAACCTTTGTTTGTTTTGTGTACTTTTTTATAGGCAGATGCGTATGTGTTTCATAACATTTTTTTAAAAAAAAAAACAACAAGCCTAGTTGTTTTTGTGAATACTGTGTTATATTTATTGTTCTTAGTTCCATGTCTGTTTGCTCTGTGAATCTAATACTGTTTAACTTCTCAGAGGCTCTAAGGACAAGCAAAAGAGACATGGGAGTTGCCACCAGAAGTAAGTACCCTTTTCATACAATGCAAGTGGGGAGGAACCTGCATATTGTGTTTTTTTAGTTTATGCTTTATACCATAAAAGAGTCTAGCCTCCTTCCTTAAGATAATGGTAAAACATTTGGCCTTTTTTCTTGTGGAGTTTGATATTTGAAGGCACTTCTTTGTTCTTCATCAATGACATTGTTAATGTACAATTGCATGCCTGATTTGTCTCTGGAATTGACGATATGTTCTGTATACAGTAAAAAATGACTAATGTCTATTGTTGTGTTGTCCTCAGATGTTGAGAGGGAGATAGCTACCTTACAGTTAGAGGTTTGATTTTCCAAACAATTTGATTTAGACCACAACTTGCACGTTCTGTTTTCACTTTCTTATTTGCCAGTTTGTCATGACAGGAGAAGAAGCTGGTGGCAGAGATAAAGCAAACTGCAAAAACTGGGAATGAGGTAAGTTTCTCAACTTCTTATATTAATATATATGGATACATTCAGTAATTATATGCTCTGTAACAGTTTATGTATTCCACTCACTCGACAATCTTTAACACTTTGGTACATCTACAATGCAGGCAGCAACTAAGATTTTAGCTCGCCAACTTGTTCGTTTGAGGCAGCAAATTACAAATTTGCAGGGGACTCGTGCACAGATACGGGGTATTGCAACCCACACGCAGGTAAGTTGTTTCTCTCTAGGGAACTGTAAAATGTCAATGTATTCTGCCAAAAGTTTATGTATGAAGACTCATATTTGAATGTTCTCAGGCAATGTATGCAAATACTTCAATTTCCGCTGGAATGAAAGGTGCAAGTAAAGCAATGGCAGCTATGAACAAGGTAACACTGAGCAGACGAACCTCTGCTGTTCATATCCTCAGAAACATTCTTGTAATAATTTTTTCTTAGCGGTGGATAACGGAAGCTTTTGTACGTTTCAGCAAATGGAACCAGCGAAGCAAATGAAAATTATGAAAGAGTTTCAAAAACAATCAGCACAGATGGACATGACAGTAATTAACAGACCTTTAATCTTCAATCCTTCCCCATAAATCATTAGTCAGCCAATTCTTCTTATTTTAGTTTGTTATTTGTATAGATTTTTTCATCATTTTTTCCTATTTCTTGTGTTCTTCTGCAGATGGAAATGATGTCAGAGGCAATTGATGAAACTCTGGATAAAGACGAGGCTGAAGAGGAAACAGAAGAACTAACAAACCAGGTTAGCTAATATTTCCATTTCCCAAATCCCAAGTCATGCTAGAATTTTGATTTATGGAGCTTCAGGTCATCTGTGTATGTACTGTGAATTATTGACCAAATTGCCTTATTTTAGGTGCTTGACGAAATTGGTGTTGATGTGGCATCACAGGTAATATACTATTTACAAGCTTTCTTCCTGTGGTTATGAAAGTGGATGTTGATTTATGTTCTTTTAATGATCCGTTACAGCTATCTTCGGCGCCAAAGGGTCGAATTGCAGTCAATAACAAGAAGCTTGAGACTGCTGCAAGGTACAACTTACCCTTTCACCGGACTATATGTTCATGAATTCAAGTCCTAATATGTAGTGCCTCTATTTAGTCAATTTAGGCAAATCGCTCGTTACAAAATAATTGACCCACAATATAATAAGTAAAACTTATCTTGCTTTACTCACATACTGCTTTCTGACTCATCTCATTGCATTTGCAGCACTGTAGCTCCTGAAAATCCTGAAATTGACGAACTGGAGAAGAGGTTGGCTTCACTGCGACGCAATTGAGCATCCAATCGTTGTCATGCTTATGCCGACTGGATGTTACCAACCTAAACGACCATAACACTGAACTTATTTTCTCGCGTGTAAAGATAGCTTAATTGGAGTCATTATGTAATGTTGATAAAGCATCATATGGTTTAGCATTCCTATAGGTGAATGGTGTAGTTTATGTACCTAATAGTAAGCATCTTGAACCTTCACGCATAAGGATCTTGGACCTTCTAGCAATGCTGGATTAGGAATATATGCAATAAAATTATCATACAACTATCAGATGATACTTCTTGGATTTGAATATTAGAAACATGTGTTATATCCTCGAATTTACAACTCTATTCCACAAATGATCGATATCTTAGATGTTTAGATTTTGGAGAGACAATCGGAGAAGATTCATAAAAAAATATTTTTCATGTTTACACCTTGATGACAGCGACTATAGTGAGTAAAATTCAAACTCGGCGTTGAAAATTTTAACAAATGGGACTTCTCTTTTGGATAGTTCCAGTAAAATTGTGATTCTCATCTCATCAGATACAACAAAAACATTGGCACGAAACTACCGTGCATGCAGCTTTTAGGAAAATAAGCTGTTTCTCATCTCATCAGGATTCTTGCGACGGCTATATTGGTTGTCTTCCGTCCGGCATGCAATCGAGACCTCTGAAATGTTCAATAAAACTTTGGTAGTAGCTCCATGAACTATCGAGTACTAGGTAACATGAAGACTTTCATGTCTCATCATATGTTCGCTCATCTTCGACAACAGGTAATTGCCCGAATGCTAAGAGGCTCATATGTCTGGTCCCTTCCATCATCATAGCTCGAACAGCCTGTCACGCAACAAAGTAAATGAGAGGGTCTTGAAAGTTGGCTGATATAGTGAACAAGATTTAGAGCAACTAAAATAAGTGCTGCAACATAACAGCACTTGTTGATGAGATCCAAGACAAGAATCACATAAACAATGCAAGCAGAGTATTTAAGTTTCGACCTGGGGCTTGCAACATTTACTGAGCAAGGCAATTTTTTTTCCAGAAAGAGGTAAAAAAATTCCAAGCAGAAGAAAATTCCATTAAAAAAGAATACACGCCATGGAAAAGGAAAGGAAAAAGGCTAACGCAGGACAAACTACATAATAATATTAATGAGTGATCTATAGGTGCAAAATGTTCATGTTATATAACATGACACCGACCAAGGAAGTTACATGCATACCTTTTCAATTTCATTGCAGATAACAGTGTTTTCTCTCAGAAATTGGAGTGCCTTTTCTCTGCCTTGTCCCAGTCTGTCCAATATATTATTAGATGAAATAGAGTCCATAGAATGCCATCACCGACATAAATTTAGAAGTGGCAAAATGTTCTGTAAGGGGGCCTAAGGGAAGCCATAAATTGGTTACTATGATACATTCAGTAAGGTATCCAGAAGCAAATCTCTTTTACTGCTCGCTGAGATATGAGCACAAAGTTCTGTTTCAGCATGCACAGTGCAATTTGAGAAAATATTCTCTAAAAGATGGAGAAATTGACAACTTTACCTAGTTATGCTAAATACTTCATCTGATAAGCAGAATAGAAAGAGATAATAAACAATTGGCTTGCAGAATGAAAATTACACAATGTGATAGGCATAGGTTCATATCAAAACTAATCGCAATTTTGAGGTAATTGAAAGTCTTTCCATTAGATTTGCATTTACACAGTTTTTCAAAAGGAGGCATTTATACAGATGGCCAACAGAATGTAATTGTCTAGAAATTTTATGTGGGCCCAAAATGCTGAGGTACAATTCTAATACTTGTCAATTTTCTGGCAATTTTGTTTCACTAAAAAAGGGGAAAAAAGAAAAAACAATAATGACACTTATAATGTGCATTTATAAGGGAAATTAACAATCTTCATATCTACAAACCAACTGATTTAGATGACATATTACTTCCTTTGGGTCTACGGCAATGCATTGAATATATTGCATGCAATATAAATCATTATTATAGGATTGAGGGATTTGAGGAGGAAACTCAACAGAGGATTTCTTTTGCGGTTATTGATAGTTTTGTGCCTAGTAATTTCTTTAATGTTAATAAATCTGTAAGATTATTGTCCTCTAATTTATCCTTTTTTTATCTACAAAAAACCTTTTGGCAAAGCATCTATAGTCAATTGAAACAAGTGTAGCAAGTTCTTCCCAAGAAAAGTCCCACTAACCAAGATGACTCTTCATACAACTGGACAGTGTTAAAGCATAAGCATGTAAAGGAAAGGCCATCTTCAAATGGAACCTACTAACACTGACAAAAAAAGTTACATAATTGAATAAGTCAGAGATGTTTTGCTGCCATCTGGACCAAAGAGGTCTACAATAAGCTAAGGCGTGACAAGTTACAAGCAAGTTAATATTGAATGAGAAATTGCGTAAAACATTTCAAAGAAGCTAAAAAAACTGATTCTTTGAAGCAGAATGTGCAGCTCCTAATTTAAAAAATAAGATTTCTATAGCGACATGATCATAATGCACTTGACAAACCTGTGTTCACCATAGCTGTACCATGATCCCTTCTTGGCCACAACATCCATCACCTCAGCACAATCGAGAACACAACCCTGCATACCCGATCCATCAGTATAAAATGCTGTATCTGAGCATAATAAGTTACTGAATAACAAACTCAGCTTGTTCGTAAGGTCTAGAAACTTACCAACTTACTAACTCCCTCCCCAAATATGATCTCAAATTCAGCTTGTTTGTAAGGCCTAGAAACCTGAAGAAACAACAAGAAAAGTGAAACTACAGACCAACAATAAATATAATATGAAAAAAAAAGTACATCTGTATGTGCACTCTATCACAATGCAGAGGGTGGATCCTCATTACAGAGATGCCAGATAACAAAATTGATTATCTAATTCATCAAGAATAATAGAGTTTTAAATTGCTATTATACAATGAAAACAAAGAAACACGTGCATCAAACCATCAATCATGAAGTTCAAAATCAAGTTTGGGAAACCTCATAAGTATCTAAAGAGGTTCACATATTAGAATCTAGGTCAAATTATTTTCCAATCAGCGTAACAAATTTTCCCTTTAGGTAGTCAACTTGATAGATCATTTTGTTCAGTCCCGTCATCCAACAACTCATACATATATTCCCTCCCCCTACTCTTACATACATATTTTTTTCTGATTGGAAACTCTGTTTATATGAGTGGTAGATGGATGGATTCTATACAGTAAAGATGCCTATAAAAAACAGGAAGGGATCCAGATGAAACACATAAATGGAGAGTAACAATGATCAAGGGAGGTGGAGTGGAACTTGTGTAACTAGTGTTAAATAAGGTTCAATCTAAAGGCCTAGGATAAATATCAGATATAAGATCCAATGACATGCATGACTAGAAAAAAGTAGTTCATGAATAAATGCATAAATAAATTTTGCTTGTCATACTTTGCTCTTTTGCACTCTTACACGCACCCTGATTCCAATATCTTCATCTCCTTTTGCCTCCAAAGGGAAAAAGAGAACCATCAACGTATTGGAGAAAGTTGAGTAATGGAAACATTGATCCAGAAAAAAAAGACTAATGCAAGTAATTCAGATTACAGATTTTATCTTCCCCATAGGGCGTATCTCAAGTCGAAGAGATGCAAAAAACTTCAATGCAATCCCTCCACTGGTGACTTCAGGATTTCCATAAAATACACCAATCTGAACAGAATAAACTGGAAATTAATAAGTTTAAAGGAGAACGAAGTACTGTAATTAGCTAAACAGAAATTTCTAACCTTGTATCTAATCTGATTTAGGAAGATGAGAGTACAACCAGCTTTTGAGGCATTTCCTGACATTTTACGCAATGCTTGGCTCATTAGGCGAGCCTGCAGACCAATTTGCTGCATGCCGATCTCACCCTAAACGAAAGAAAAGATTTACTTTTCAACTTACTCATGTAATACCCTTATAATAATCTATCAGGCATAATGAAAAAGCTCACTTCAATTTCTGCCCGTGGAGTAAGGGCTGAGACTGAATCCACGCAAATGAGATCTATGGCTCCAGATCTGCACATACGGTCTGCAACTGTGGTGACACAAATATCAGCAAATCAAGAATAAACATTTTTTTTATTTCCATATCAGTAATACAATCTGCATGCATTCCACAAAATAAGCATTTTATCTAGCAACGGTTAGATTAGATTCCACGAGTGATATGACAAGAGGGATCTAAAGACACTTATCCACATGCACATGATACACAATGGTAATAACTTAAGCATCAGTTCTTTAGCTCCTGAAAATGTGATTAAACTATAAGAAGGAAGTAAAATTAAATTTATATGAAACTCGAGAGAAAATTACTTTCTAGTGCCATCTCGCCATTATCAGGTTGGCAGACAATCAAATTTTCTATGTCTACCCCCAATGCCTTGGAATAAGCTGGATCAAAAGCATGCTCCGCATCAACAAGCATGGCATTGCCTCCTAGTTTCTGCAAAAATTTCCAATAAGTTGACAACAACAACATCATGTCTCATTTTTCCCTGAAGCAATTTAATTTCCAGTATTTTAATGTCCTGAACATGTCTAAAACAACACTATATTGCAGCATCATATAGTCTAGTTCTGAATGGAAAATGCATACCTGCACTTCTGCAATTGCATGTAGAGCTAGGGTGGTTTTTCCACTGCTCTCTGGACCAAATATCTGCGGAAATTTAATCCTTAGCCAGAAAAATATGTCCAGAAGTCCACCAGATAACTACCGCTTAATATTCAATACTTTGTTTTGGAGTAGAGGGCCACTTTGTTTTCACAATATTAAACTTATAATATGAAGTCATCTTGAGATTTAAAATTAAATCGAAAACAAAATACCTCCACAATTCTTCCTTTGGGAAGGCCCCCACCCAAAGCAAAATCCAACGTCAAACAGCCACTTGGAAAGGTCTCACTGCATTTCCAAACTTTCTTAATGTTTAAAACTGAAGATAAAAATAAACTTTTTTGTTCTTCAGGAAAATACACATACACCAGAGCACCGCCGGTACTGCCTAATCTGGTAACGCTTCCTTTCCCAAATGAACTATTTATGTCATTCATTGCCGCTTCAAGCGCCTTTTGCTGTAAAAGTTAAATAATGATTAAGACAGAACTATGCTAGTTACCAGGTCTGTGCTAAAGGTAGATAATCTTTTGGGCCATATGACAAGGAATAACGAATACTCAAGAGCTTTATAAGAGTGTAGACCTTTCTTCATATTAAATAACAGCATTTAGTTTACTGTGTAAACATTTGTCGAACATTTTATTTTGTTATAGTTAAAAGGTTTAGCTCAACAAGCTCAAGTAAATATGAATCATGAGATATGCTTTGCACTCAGCTCATACGACAAAACTTTCCCCTCCTGAGCTGCAAAGATCTCCCATGAAATAAATACACCCTTAATAATCCAACAAATGCTAGTGTTGGCCTGACATTTTAGGCTTTTTAGCTTAACAAGTTGTACCCAAGTAAACAGTATGCAAGCTTCATACAAGCGCATGGCACGCATGCCACTAGCTTTATATATGCAATCACGCTGCAAACTCAAAAAGAAAAAAAAAAACACAAATTTGCATTATGGCTTCATGTCGCACACTCTAACATCAGTAACACTGCCTGGAAGTAAAGAT
>LTAE01001649.1:30643-45231 GCA_001647135.1 Pontederia paniculata | reverse complement strand
TATATATATATATATATATATATATATATATATATATATATATATATATATATGTATTAGCGTGCATGCACCGTGCAACACTGCGCCTTTGGATTAGTCTCACTTCTATTTTAATGGTCCAAAACATAGACAACCTACGTCGTTGAATTAAAATAATACTGATCCAAAGATCCAGAGTGTATGTATACACTATGCATATATTGTTGTTACTGCATAGCTTGAGGTTTTACTAATGTATGGAGAAGATTCTCTCGAAATTATTAAGTTGAAATTTTACTTGAAAGGGCTGCTGAAAATTTCTTAAAAATATTTCCTGATGTGTTGATTTCACATTCTTAAAAAAACCAAATATTCAAATTTTCTCCTTAATTAAAGAATTCAATATTTATGACAAGAATTTTGTAACTGTTTTCTTTCTTGCACAGCGAAAATTTTATGTTTAAATGAGAATATGATTGTAGGGCAGTTTATTTATTTATTTATTTTGTTACAAAAAAATTAACTAATACTTTGCTTTCTTGATAAAAAGGTTTGGATATAATGATAATCTTTTTATATTTTTTATCTCTTATTTTTTACGTATTAGATTTTTTTTCTCCAATACGAACTCGTAAAACAAAATTTTATTGTGGATAACTCTTGAGAAAAATAAAAATTTTCAGCTGAATTACAAGTGGGAAATAGAAACAACATCATATGACAATTTTAATAAGTTGATTGATACTAATAATTAGTAAATTTATATATTAGATTAGATATTGAGGGATCAAAAATTAATAGATCGAGTTCAAATTTTAAAATTATTAATTTGGTCAGAATTTATTTTCGTATCGATCGTACAAATACTAAATTAATTGGACATCCATGGAGTTCTACTTATTCACCAAAAAAACGCGTGAAAAGATCACTCAAATAACATATATTATCTCATCCAAATAACCTCTAAACCACAAATGTTTAATCGATTAAAATATATGATTCAAGAGCTTTTAGGATCGGACCCAAGACTCAAAGCGTCCATATTTTTTTTAAAAAAAAACGATGCTAAATTATCTATTAATATAGGAACCAAGAGAGTCTTGATACAAAATATTCTGGAGCTCCCGAGGAGGAGAGTCCTGCCAAAATGCATCTACAAAAGAGGATCTAGCCCAATTTGCCAAAAAATCAGCCGCCGTGTTAGCTTGTCGAAAGATGTGGGCAGCTTTAAAGGAAAGGAGTGATTCAATGGCTATCCAGCAGTCGTGCATCAGGTTTTGAAGTTTCCATGGACACTTGGCCCTCTTCTGTATGATGGATATCAGATTCATTGAATCACTCTCAAAGACGATATGCTTGTATCCCAGTTGTTTGCATCGACTTAATCCGCATCTAAACGCCCAAGCTTCTGCGGCCAACACCGTGTTGAAGTGTCCATGTGTTGCCCCTGCAAGAAGAAAATTTCCATTAGAAGAACGTAGTAAAAAGCCTGCACCCCCGACCTCTCCGGATCCCGTAAAGGACCCGTCTGAGTTAAGTTTAACCCAGTTAGGAGGAGGGGGCTCCCACTTGACCAAGATAGGGTCATTTTGGGTGGGGGTTCCCTCAGAAAAGTGGTGCTGAAAGTATTCCTCACAAAGAGCCCGATACCTTTCCCATACAACAGATATAGATGGTTGGTTGGAGTTAAACATGATATCATTCCTTAGATTTCAAATACCCCAGAAACAATTTGCGATTAGTGACAGAATTAAATATCTAGAAGATTTTATAAGATGGTTGCCTTCCAGAATCCAATTACCAGACGACCATGTATCAAAATGGTTGAACTTGATTGACATTTTCTGTTGAAATAAGTTCCATAGTTGCTTACTCACTGGACAGGAAAAGAACATGTGCACAATAGATTCAGTATGAAAACCACAAAGAACACAACATGTATTAATGGAGTTATCCAAAGAATTAATTTTGTCTTTCGTTGGCAGTTTATAGTGAGATAACTTCCATATGAAATTTTAAATTTTTGGGGTAATAGGAATGTCCCATATTAAGCTCCAACCAGACCATCTATTACTACCAGGTATGGGGGCAGGCTGATTTAGGAATCTGAAAACAGACTTTGCTGTTGCAAGCCCATGGGTATCCTTCACCCAAATCCACTTGTCATCCTGGGGATTAGCAGGCAAATAAATGGCAGCAATGTGATCACCCAAAATATAACCAAAGTAATCATACAAGAGAGCCATGTTCCAATTTTGCTCTTGGATTAAATGGGAGACCAATTCAGATTGTAAAGGGGCATGTATGTTGACATAAGTAGGTTTGAGGCAGATAGGAATGCTAAAAATCCATGGGTCACTTAATACTTTGGTGGTGTTTCCATTTCCTATAAGCTTCTTAAGTCCCAATTTAATCTCATTCATAACTTGTGTGATTAACCTCCAGCACCATGCCTCAGTTTTAGGTCTGGGATGAATGTACCATGGATGAGGAATGCCATACTTACATGAGACTAATGATCCCCAGATGTCCTGCTTATTGTTTAGGATATTAAGTACCCTGGTTGCTAATAAGGAAGATCTAACCTTATAGGTGTTTCTGATGCCCAATCCCCCCTCATATTTAGATTCCTGTAGGGTGTCCCATTTTATCAAATGAGCTTTTCTCTTGCCATCTGATGACCAGAAGAAGCTTCTAGAGCATTTCTCTAACTTGTCAATGGTTCCAATGGAAAGGTATACTGAACTCATAGAGTAGTTAGGGGATGTATTCAGGACAGATTTGATTAGAGTAGCTCTTCCAGCTTGGTTAAGGAGTTTCATTTTCCAACCTGCCAATTTAGAGGATACCTTATCTGTCAGGTAAGACTGATCCTTGATTGATAAGAGCTTATAAGATATGGGGACCCCCAGGTATAAGAAGGGATAACTACCCTTCTTCATCTGAAGTATATCCATTATGTGTGCTCTCCTACTGCAGTTGAATTTTGGGGGAAAATAAACTTCAGATTTCTGGTAATTGATTTTCTGGTTTGTCAGAATACCATATATTTTGAAGACCTCCATGAGTCTCTTACAATTTGACTTTGTGGCTGCAATAGTGACTAAGAGGTCATCAGCAAAAAGTAAGTGGCTAAGCTGGAAAGTGTCTATCTTGAAGGGTACAATTTTTCCTAGAGACACTTCTTGATTCATCAGAGATGTAAAGACCTAGGATACCAAGATGAACAAGTAGGGTGATAGTGGATCCCCTTGTCTTATACCCTTACTACTGGAAAATGTTGATGATGAGACACCATTTATACAACAGGTAAAGGATGGGGAGGTGATACAAGATTCAATCCAGATTCTGAACTTAATTGGGAAATTCATACTATTGAGGACATTCAGTATAGTAGACCAGGAGACCCTATCAAAAGTCTTTTCCATGTCAGCCTTAAGGATTAGGTGTTTTCTTCTCCCTGATCTCATTGAGTGTGCAATCTCTTGGGCAACCAGAATATTATCCTGTATGGATCTTTTAGCCACATAAGCAGATTGTGCAGGGTCAATTAGGGTATCCAATACTAGTTTGAGTCTGTTGGCAATGATCTTAGCAATGACTCTATACAAAACATTGCAGAGAGATATTGGTCTATAGTCAGTAATAAGTTTAGGGTTGTTTTTCTTTGGTATAAAGATCAGGGTAGTTTTTGTCCATTCAATTGGTAAAACACCAGTTTCAAAGAAGGTCAGCATATTCTTAGTAATCTCAGTACCTACAATGTCCCAGTACCTCTGATAAAATTCAATGGTATAACCATCTGGTCCAGGGGCTTTGCCAGCAGGCATTGCCCATAAGCACTCCTTGATCTCTTTACTAGTGACAGGAGAAGAGAGAGAGGCATGGTATGAGTTGTCCAAGACAGGCAAGGAAGGCCATGAAGTGATACCTGCTGGAGGTGAGGGGTCTGTTTCCCAAAGTTTCTTGTAGTGTGTTAGAAAAGAATTCCTAATGTCTTCCTCGTTGGATATAGCCCTGCCTTGGTTATCCCAGATGGCAGATATTTGGTTTCTCCTATTTCTAATTATTGTACTCAAGTGAAAGAATTTGGAGTTTCTGTCCCCACCCTTAAGCCAATTGATCCTTGATTTGCTCCACCATTTTATACTAATCTGTCTAAGAATAGCTGCATGGTGATTGTAAAGTGACCTGAGATTTCCTAGTTCATTATCACTAAGTCTTGTTCTTACATCTTTAAGTTCTAAAATCTGGATCTCTTGTTTCAATTGTTGAGCTTTAGCCTCCAGTTTGCCCAGGTCATATTTATTCCAAAATATTGTTTTTTGTCTGATAGCATGCAGAGCATTATGTATAGAGGTGGAGTGGCACACCTTTGCCCATTCCTCTTGAACTATTTTCCTAGGTTCAGTGCATTCAAACCAAAAGTGTTCATACCTAAAAGGTCGGGGATGATGTTTAATTTGATCATTTGTATTGACTATGATGGGAGCGTGATCAGAGGCACATCTCTGAAGTGTCTCAAGAGATAAGTTAGGAAATTTTTCTAACCAGAGTTTATTTATCAAAAACCTATCAAGTCTGCACAGAATCCTAGCGTTACCTGACCTATTGTTGCACCAGGTATATTGCATACCTTGAAGGGGAACATCAACGAGACCCTGATGTTGCATCAGGTTTTTTTTGGGCTCTAATTGACTTGGTTAATCTAAAGGGGGCACCCCCTAATTTATCATCAGGTGTAATAATGCAGTTAAAGTCTCCTAATAAGGCATAAGGGATGTCATCTAATTGTAATGAACTAAGATCGTTCCAAAGTTTGTGGCGGTCAAGGGGCGTAGTACTAGCATATATATAGGATAGTAGGAAAGAGAAGTTTACAATGGTTACCATAGCATGAAGAACCTGAGATGAGGTAAGGAGCGAGGTTACCCGAGTGTCCTGTGAGCGCCATGCAAGTATAATGCCCCCTGCCGCACCAGAACCTTCTTGGAATATACCACGCCAATTTCGACCAAGGCGTTTGATAACCTTTTCATATTTGCTTTTATCAGTATGAGATTCTACTATGACTAGAATGTCCGGACAGTGATTCCTGGATATGTCGTGGAGGCGATCCTTGACCTTGCTTCTAAAGGCGCCTCTGCAATTCCAAAGTAGTATCTTCACTTAGAGGTTCGGAGTATCGGACAGGACGGCCGCCTGTTCCTCTATGTTGGGTCCCTGCGCAGGAGGAAGGTATGAGTTAGAGCTGGAGGAGAGTAAGTTCTGGCTTACCTTATGTTTGCCCCCATGCGACCTCTTAGATCGCAGAGTTGGGGGTGGAGGGGAGAAGCGCTTTTTTGCTTTACGTGCTCTCTTCTTTTCAACCCTAGTAAAAGGCGTGAGGTCAGGGTCCATATGTTCCGTCTCTGAGTCCATATGGGATGAGTCATCCTCTTGTTCCGCCGAAAGAAACCTTGTTGCGACCTGTACTGCTAGAGCGTCGTGGTCCAACACCTTTGCCGAGGAAGCTACTCGAGGATTTCCATCACCATGTTGGTCCGTCACCGAGGAAGTAGGGGGGCTGACGAAACCCTAACTTTCCCTGGAGAAGAAAAGGGAGAAACAAGCACAGTATTTGTTGGGTTAGGAGAAACTGCGGCACCCATAAGGGGGTGACCGTCTATGCATAAGGATAGTACTTCGGTGGAGATGCCTTCACATGGTGTCACGTGGTTCCTCTCGTGATTTGCGCTTTCGTGTATCACGGCATTGGAAACATCATCGCGGGTCACGTGCCTTTCCGCGTGCTAGTTTGATAATGTCGTTACCACCTTGGAGTGGCCAGCAACCGTACGATCCATCGGAGGGTCTAGATTCAACGTCTCTAGGGTTTGTTGTCCGCCCTCACACGCCGTCACCATCGGCCCTGCTGCTTTCTTGTTCATCGGAGGTTGCCGCCGACGAGGTTGGTTCGAGCGCATCCAGTTGCCATACATCAGAGGAATCCCTTGCTCCTAGATATTCCGGCTTATTCGAGCACGCCGAAATGATATGACCCACTTTACCACAGTAAAAACAGAAACGGGGAAGATTGTCATACAAAACTCGCTGAAAAAACCTTGAACCATCTGGTGCATTGATCCAGATCCCCTGTTTAATCGGCTGAGTAAAGTCCATCTCGACACAGACGCGAGCATATTTACTCCTTTCACCCCTGATAGTGTGCTCGTCTACTTTGAGTGGAGTGCCGAAACATGCTGCAATCCGCAGGATGCTAGCCTTGTTTGCAAGTTCATACGCGAGACCTGGTAACTTGATCCATACTGGAGAGGACGTAATCTGTTCACAGAGAGGGCGGAAGTAAGGCTTTGGCAGCGTGACATGTAAAATATTGCCCTCGATCACCCATGGCCCTTCCGTCAGCACCCTATCCTTCTCTGCAAGGTTGGAAAACTGGAAAAGAAGGAAGGAGTTAGCAAGTTCAATAATTTTCAAGGGGGAGAGAAGGGACTAGATTTTCGGTAACTCGTTTCTGAGTTGCTCCATGGAGACGGAGGAGCTGATGAAGCGGCCCATTAAACAGGAAACAAGTTCCGTAGCTCGCTCAGTGACATCCTCCTTAGGAATGGTGATCTCCTCATCAATAGATTTTTGCAGCTTCTGAAGTTGAGTCTGTGAGAGAAAAGGGAATCCTGTCGCTGATGCCGTTTGGAAAGGGGGGGAGCGATTCCTTACAATGCTCGCCCATGTTTCCCTAGGTGGATTTGGTAGCAAGGGACCAGGATGAGAGCTTGAGAAGTTGGGCGGAGAGATCAAGGGATTTGGGTGAGAGGAAGGAGAAGGAGCCGAAGGCGGAGGGTCAGGGGGGGTGGGTTGAGCGACATGTTTCAATCCAAAGCGTCCATATGAGACCGGACGAGGCAACTCCACACGTTTCCTTATTCTCTTATCCAAACAAAAAAAAAATCCCGTGATTAAATTTAAGAACCTTCTTATTTGTTTTTTCAATGAAAGTATTTTAAAAAAATATTATTTTTTGTGTTTGATATTCTAAAAGTAATTGATTAACAGAGAAGAAAAATAAAATTACTCTTCAATTTTTTCCCTCAAAAAGTAACTTCCTTTTATATTTTAAAGATAACTTTATTCATATCTTCAATTTTGTTATTTATTAATAAAGAAGACCGCGAAGATAGCAATAGCATACCACAACAGTATTAATCAGATGATTAAGATCTAATTAATACTTATTATCTTAATTCTTATTAAACGAACTCAAACCAACTAATTAATTACTAGCTCCAAAGCAGCAAAGTCGACGGCGCCGTCGTTGGCACGGAGCTGGTTTTCCGGTAAACCGGAGCAGCGGCGCCACTGTCAACTTTGCCTGACTAGGAGATGACCGCTTGCTGGCCCTTCCGACAAGGCGGCACGGGGATGTCCTCGTCGGACGGCCCCACCATCTGCCACTCCCCGTCGTCGCCGAGCACCATCCCCTTGTTCTTCTCCACCCACCACGAACCCGGCACCAAGCACTCGTCCTTCAGGTACTCGCACGACTTGTTCACCAGCGCCACGCTCCTCTTCACCTGCAGCTCGAACTCGCCGTCCTCCCCCATCCACCCCGCCACCGCGTGCAGGATGCCCTGCAGGTTGTGCCAGTCCGACGGGTTCCTCGAGTCCTTCAGGTACGGCGACTTCCGACCCTCCACCACCAGCTCCTTGCCGCCGGTGTACCTGTAGCCCAGGAGCAAGCCCGGATAATGCGGTATGAGGTCTCTCTTGTCCTTGACGTGCAGAATCTTAAGGTTGGGCAGCTTTGCCAGCCGAGAGTTGAAGGCCTTGTTTCCGATCATCGGACTGCCGAACACGACGGCGCAGACCGGGATGTGCTCCTCCTCCTCCTCCTTGTCTCCGTCGACCTTGGACAGGCCATTCTCCACAATGTCGAAGGCGCTCAGGATCGCCAGGCTCGCTCCCAAGCTGTGGCCGACGCACACTATGCTCAGGCGCTCGTTCTTGTACAGCTCCACGAGCTCCTTGATCTTGGCCAGCAGCTGGTCCCTCGCGCTGTCTCCGGTGAACTGCGACTTGGGATTACTGGAAGTGTAGATGACGTGCCAACCCTTCATGACCTTCGGAGTGTCGAAGAGGACGGCCTTGGAGTCGTTCGTGTGCGCCGGCGAGAGGAGGGAGTCGATGGGGACGAGCTCCGGCTGCAGCACGTTGGCCCACTCGAGGGTCCGTATCGTGCCTCGCCAGGCGACGAAGATCTCGCGGCGGCCGGAGGCCCGGGCTATCCAGTTGGACTCCTTGCTCCAGGCGTCCTTGGTCCGGGGGAAGAGAAGGAAGTCCTGGGAGACGTCGACCTTGGAGGTGGCGTAGAGGTACTCGGCGACGTAGTAGTCGTCGGCGTAGGGGAAGTGGACCTTGTCGAAGAGGGTGCGCTGGCCGTATCGGCAGCTGCCGCAGTACTTGGAGTTCTGGTCGTTGTTGAAGGAGTCGTAGGTGACCTGGCAGAGGTCGCCGGACTGGAGGATGAGGCGCCGGAGAGAGTGGTCGAGCGGGTCGAGGAGCCCCGACCAGTCCTTGGCGCCCAGCAGATCCTCCCACGACGGCGTCTGCTCCATGTGTGCTTTGTTGCAGTAGCTTCGCACTTTGGTACGTAGAAGAAGAATAATGCGGAAAAGATTGGGTTTGGGTTACTACAATTTTATAGAATCTTTAAATTCTCAAGTGGCATCTCAATAATAAAAAAATGTGTAAATTTCTTTGTCTTCTTGTTTGATCAATGACATCGATTTTTTTTTTTTTGTGTTTGTGAGTGTTTCTTGATTAGTAAGAATATTTTGGTTCGTTTGTTTCTTTTTCTTCCTAAAGGTTTACTAGATAATTACAGAAAGCATAAAGTTTAGGACTTATTTGAAAATTTTGTAAAAATGTTCCACGTTTTAAAAATTATAGTAAGTGTCTTACAAACAGTTTTCTTTTTTGCGTAAAAATATTTTAAATTTTCTAAATACATTGCAATTTTAAAAAAAATAAAATAGAGAAGGAAGAAAGAAAAAAGTTACGAAGGCAAAAATAAATAATTATTTTATGATATTTTTCACTTATTATGTTGTATTTTTATTTAATAAAAAATTATGCAAAACATCTATTTATAAAAAAATTAGTTAACAAAAGATATTACGACATAATTAAAATTATTATACATCCAAACATAAATAGGCGAAAAATGTATTGTTCAGCACATTAAAATTATTATACTTCATTTGATGGTTGATGTGACTGTTATCTATGTAACGTGTTGTATAGTAATTGAAAAAAATAAAAAGGGATAAAATGGAACCTAGAATGAGAATAACCTAAATTAGAAATTTTTTTAGATAAGCTCAAGTTCGCACATAGGAAAAAAAAATCTCCCACGAAAAAGGGAAGTGTGTTCACGTGAATGCATCTGTAGATCAAATCATAGGAAGTAAAGGGAGATGAAGTTGGTGCTGGCCACAATTAGTTAATCGTTCTTTGTCGTATCAGATTTTGTATCAGTCGAAAAAAACACGAGTCAATTAAAAAATAATTTTGTAGCATGAGCACTACGAGACATACCACTACGCCCGCTGACAGCCAATTGTTCTTTGTTCGCACGTTTAAAATCTTTTTTACCCCACACGAGCACACACGACAGAATGTCACAACACGAGCTAACTAAATAACATTTTTCCAATATTTACAACTGTACATATATGTATAAATTATATTGTGTGGACAATGAAACATGTTGTGCTCTATCTCGTGTAACACGAGCATAATACAAATCGATGGATAATCTTTGAACTTCTATGAGAGAGGTCTCGACACCTCGAATGTTACGAGTATGAAGTGTTGGGAAATACGAAGAACAAGAGTAGAAAGATCATAAGAAACACAGAAAAATATATATAAATTTTACGTGATTCAAAGATGAATTTTCTACGTCCATGATTATCGCAGAGAATTTGTACTATGTTAATGTTTAAAATCACAGATACATAATCGCTCCAAAAAATAACATATATATGATGGAGTTAGGGCAACTGTCCACACAATGAAGAATATATATATATATATATATATATATATATGTATATATCCTTAAAAATTTTATATATATATCGACGCTAATAAGAATTGAATGATCAGTCTTCATCTGCTATCTCCAACGTGAAGCTTAAGTAAAATTTGTCTAGATTCATCGAAGAATCCACTGCTGGTTATGTTCTGTCTCACTCTCCTTTATTCTGATAGTTTGATTATACAGTGTAATCTTGATCACAACAAAAGTGTTGAATATCTAGAAGACATCTATGATGATGCCTTGCCCAGTCTCACAAAGCTTTGTTTTCTGCAACCAGAAAGAAATTGAGCAAACTCGGTTCTAATGAAGAAAAATGACTGGAAATCATGCTGTAGGCACATATACTGCCTCAACTGAAACTCCTCATTTGGGTTCAGCTTTGGAGGCTTGATATTCTACATGTTTTCTTCCTGTGGCTGCTACTCCTCATAGGCTTGATATAAAGTTAACATAATATGAAAAGAGACTGTAAGATTGCAAGTTTCTGCCTTTTAGAAATGTCATGGATGCTCTGTAGTTGACATATTTTTTTTTTCACCATTCGAAAGGCAGTCACAGTCAGGCATCAGACTTTGGCAAGGTCATCTATCGGCAGTGTTCCATCATATTGGCAACTGCAACATTGCTAAGGAGGTATCCCAGCAAGAAATGTTGCAATCAAGAAATATTTAATTTAATTATAAAGAAATCTGCAAAAAATTTGTAAAGATTTTAATTTATATTGCTAAGGAACACAGGTAAGAGAGATATTTGTTATTTTTAAATATTGATAATCATCAATAGCATTAATTCATTTTCAAGTGCACACTTTCCATTTTTTCTTTTTGATTATTCATTTGGGTCCTCCGATGTACAAGACTATTAGCATCTGACTCATTCAGAGTCAAGGATGAAGAATAAGAAATATATTCGTCTAATCAAATTAACGACTCTTAAGCTCGAACTCGAGGCTACTAGTTCTCAATCTCTCAATTCGAAATATATCTTTACTAACTAAGTGTGCCAACTGAACTTAATTACATATTCTAGTTATTGCACAAGAATCAGAGTCACGGGTCGGACCCAAAACAGCTGATTTAAATCAGGATATCATCGGAGGTCGATGGGTCTACATGGATGCTATCTGAAACCAAGCTCTTGACGACTAGAAACTTGAGCATAATAGTGCTAAGTGAATCCAAATTAAACCATAATAGAAGTTTGCAGGGATCTCTTTCCAATACGATTCACAAGATCTAATGGTGGTTGTTCTCGCTACATTTGCGAAGCATCCAACAAGTGATACATTGTATACATAACAACAATTTGAACAAGGAAACAAAAGAAAAGGACTTGGAAAGCGATGGCCATTGAATACCTCCAGAGTTCCACCTCTCTTTTCTTATTTTGTCTGTATCCTGCGCCGTTTGATTCGAAATGGACGGTCAAATCTCTCTTACGTGTATTTCCTGGTTTAGGGAATGCGTTTTTAGCCTAACAAATGTAATTTAAATACGTATATCGGCTAATTACCGAAAAAAAAATACGTATACCGGTTAGGATAATAGTCAAAAGAAGACACTAAAAAAACTATATATTCTTTTAATATAATGTTTGATTATTTTTTTTCTTATAATTAAAAAACTTGAATGTGCTCCAAATATTTTAGTCAAGAAATATTTAACTTAATTATAAAATATAAATAAAAACATTTCCTGTCAATGCACATGCTGACGTGCATGTACATACAAATCCAATAAAATCAGTATTTGTAACTTTTATTCTAGTGGAAAATATGCCAAAGAATAACAGAGTAAGTTAAGGAAAATAAGTAAATAAGGACAAATCCATGCAGCAAAGGCCTATTTAAGCAGAATTTTTTGAGAGAAAATAACTATGTATGGTGATGAATCTTCGACCTCCCAGTCGCATGATAAATCTATATTATTCAGCAACTTACATCAAATGGAACTAACAAGTAAACATAATCCAAAATGATGGAGCGACATGTAACAGCCGTTTTGTGCCGGAGATCGATGAACAAGCCTTTTAGATTTCTCGCTAAGTGCAATAAATATACAACCTTTCCCAACTGTTAATTAGCTGAAGATCGAGGTTACTAAGGGCAAATCGATATATACATCAATTATTCATAAAACCAAAAGTTTTAGTTCTAAGAGGTGTCACTGCTTCATCGCCGCTGTTGTAGGTTTCAAGGTAGGCCTCTTCACCTTCATCCTGATATATTGAAATATCAGAGTAAGTACGTTATAAACCGACAACTATAAAGCATTTTATAATTCAATATGAAGAAATCAGTCAATAAATTACTTCATTTTCCATAGAGTTTCTTTTTAGAAATTTAACCTCAGAATGAGAGATGCAAGTTAAACAACAAACACAAACTGTAAGACTAACAATAACAAGAGGGCTATTCACCCACTTGAATTCATAGTCTAGTGCGATGGATTCAGAAGTTCGAGCAAATTCCCATTATCAAAAGAATTATTCAAGAGCATTCTCACCTCCACATCATCATCAGAATCATTGTCCGACAAATATAATCCTCCATCAATCAACTCATCATCAGATTCCATTTTGTCCTGCAGATACATGGAAAGGGAAGAAAAGTTCAATAAAAGAAGTATGTTCTTGAATCCTAAGACACTCCAAACACGCAAAAACAGTTGAAAAAAAATTACGCCAAATAAATGGAGCTGTACCAAATGAGATTTTAGCGTCTGAATCTTCTCACGCAAGCATGAAATATGATGATTGAGAGCCTACAAATAGAAGTTAAGATTTTTAGGACAAAATTTACAACATCTTGTGGAAGAAAAAAAATATTAAGTACACACTTTTTATAATACCTCACGTCTTTGTAGTTCTATAGAGCGTGCTAATGCCTGCCTTCTGGTCAACAGAGTCCGAGGCCTCAAAGTTCGAGGCCTTTGATAATTCTTACCACGGTACAAGATTATTGCATAACCTTTAGTAGTTTTATCAAGTGAAATTAACACACCGCCACTCTCGGCTTCCAGGGAGATTGCAATCTGCTTTACTTGAGCAAAACTTTTTCCCTTCACCAGAACTTTAGCAAGTTCTTTATGCTTCCAACTTAAGTGGATATTTTCGATAGTTCCACCAAAAACTCCACGCCTCCCTGAGGTATATCTTTAAAATGAGAAATAGAATAGTAATCTACTCATAACCTTAAGACTAGAAAGCATAAAACGACATGAGTTATACCGAGGAGAAATGCGCCCCTCATTTTGAGACCAATATTACGGTACAAAGACCGCTCTTCATCAGTAACAGTTTCTAAATCAGTAGGAAGATCTGCAGGCTTCAAATATTCCTGCACCTTAGCCAACGCTTTCTCTGCCTTTCTAACCTTTGCTTGTGCCTGATGGTCATAAGATTGCATACCACTTCTATAAACTTTTTTGAGAGGGACCACTTTTACAAACTTGAACTACAAAATAAACTAGATATGTCCCAAGTATCATAAAGAACTTACAAATGCTAGCTTTCTTTCAAGCTGTCGAAGAAGAGATGCATGCTTAGCTAAAGCATTATCTTTCTTCACCCTTTCAATATCCTCAGAGCTTAATGGGTTCCCCCAGCGAATTTTTGCTTCCATAGTTTCAGCAAGAGTACCAGCAATCAAAGGACCCCTAGCAGCTTCTGGTTTAGAAGTAATAGATTCTGCTGCTTTTATCCGAGATATTTCTTCCTCGTCCTGATGAACAGTAACCAACTTTTCTTTTTCCATCAGGACTTCCCTAACTGAAGGTATGACAAAGTCATTTCCCCTATAAAAGACGATATATTCCTTGTTTCTAGAAAGAAGAACTCCCCCTGTTAATTTCTGGAGATGAAATATCTGAATCAGAAGCAATATTGGACATTACAAGTTCAACAATAAGTTAAAATAATGAGGCAAGTGAATGTTCTTTGACCCATGAGGAAAACAAAGACTGTGAACTAATTAATAATCCAGATAGTTATGCATTTAATAAACAATTTCCAGGTATTATCTACCATACTAATTCTACATTGCTTCGTCAAAGTAATTTGTGCTTCCAATATCCAGGCCATACTTGTATTGTCTAAAGTTAGCTATTTTCTGTAGGATAATTTTTTGTGTTTTAACTCAACTAAATAAACAAAGAAAAAAGAAAAGGTTCCACTTCACATTTGATGCATTCAAATGTCATAAAAATCTCTGAGGTCATTACATCACATGGATACAGAAGTGTAATGTAAAAAAAATGAGGTAACCCAGATCACATCGTACACTTGAAGTTTATGAATTTTCTTGCATCCTTCAGGAATTCATCCCTGCTAATTACCAGAAGAGTAGTTCTCTTAATTCCCATTTAACTTTAAAAAACTCCATACACAACTACCTTTGTTCCTCTTGCTAATGTTCCTGTGATTTCTTTTTTGTTACTCAAAATTAACAACTCTTTTGTTAGTCTGTGGAAATAAGTAATGCTATATCTCTGTAGGATCGCATTCC
>LTAE01001649.1:0-30400 GCA_001647135.1 Pontederia paniculata | reverse complement strand
CAAAGAAAAATTCTACAGGATATGGTCAGAAATGCTTATTTGTCGTGAAATACGTGTAACTGATCAAAGACAACTGATTGACTTTATACCTGCTGACATAATTAGCAGAAATGTAATAAGATTCCGACACTATTTAATATTTGTATATTACATAACAAACTGTAAATTTGATCTTAAACTTCTGGTCCTTAAAAAATAGCCCCGATAAAAGGAACTCATAAAAGTTTATGAGCTCCATTAAAATGTTCTAAATTCTACAGTAATTAAAACACCACATAAAAGGGACTGAATATATAGACACAATATAATGGAAACTAAACAATTATTAGAAACTGAAAAAAATCAGAAATGATCCCTTCTTTTAAAGGATGTTGATGATCAAAATACAAATAGGACAGAAACAAATGTCACCAAATTTATGTTATAAAAGGTCTCCAGGTTTATCAAGTCTCTTAAGACGAAGTTCATACAAATCATTTGCAAAGACATGCACACTAGCATAAATCTAAAAGCTCAACAAAAGAACAATGAGTTCACTCAAGTACCATATGCCTTTTCTTCAGATCAAATGAAGTATTATGCATATAAAAATCAGAACAACATGCTGTTAAGCTCAAGAATATGTAGTTACATGATCATGTAACAAAAAATTCTAAGGCATAGGTATTGCTTACATTCACATAAATAGAAACAACATGTATAAACTTACTCCTAACAGTATAAATCATGTTCCACCTTGATTTCTTCAGCTATCCTCTCATTAGATGTATTTGGTATCCCGCGTTTGATAGCTATTTTTGCAATAGCACTTCTCTCCCACAGCTTTACCATTGCAGCAGCTAGTCCTTGATGCTGTCTGCTTCTTCCTACACCATAGAATGAAAAATATTGTTTCACCAAAATGTCGAGATAAAAGAAAATTTGTCCCAACTCCCAAGCCAGATAAAGATGCCAGACCTAGTGCAAAATGTGGTGCCATTGTTCTGGCCTGTCTACGCAATGCTGTCATTTCTCTGTCTTTCAAAGCACTTCTGGTCTTGTAAGGAAGAAGTCTAAATGGTGGTCTATAGAAAGGAACGACAGCAGGAAGCAAATCCGCATCAACAGGAAGTGGGCTACGACCAGTCCAATCTTTGAATCGAGGTCCCAGTTGATTCAGTAAATTATCAATATCAGGGTCACCTTTAAATCCTTCAGATGGGTTTCTAGAAGAATTTAAAGTATTGGAATTAGAACCCATTGAATCATTACATAATTCTCCCATAATGGGAAGTGAAGCATAATTTGAGGAAGGGATATTGATGTCATCAGGATCAGCATCCACTGATTTTGAGTATGTTTGGACACAAGGTAGTTGATATGTCATTCCTCTATAGAGCACAATGGATCTTCCAGACCTCCAAATAACCAGACCTCCAGTTTTCATCTGGTTAGCAAAAAAAAAAAAAAAGAAGAATATACATCATTGACATAATATTCACATGCTTACAGTTAAAAGTGAGTATGCAGTAAGTACTATTATAAAACCTTCCTTGATTGTTACTTAAATAAGTGTACAATGGTTTATATAGAGATGAGTAGTTACAACACTTGAGAGAGAAGTGCTAGACATGTGAAAGAGCTGGTCAGATGTGTGCAGTTACAACAGAACTGGATTGAGTTTGCAAGATGTGGAGACGTAGTCACCAACAAAGTCTGAGCTTGTTGCAGAGGTTGGAGGTCAGTGAACGAATCAACCGAAGGGAAGACAAAAGCTTTTGACATCGATGTGCAGCAGGGCACAAAAGATGCAGCAGGAGTGCAGTAACGCGATGGCCATGGTGTAGAGTAGCTTTCAAGTTGTTGAGTGTGTCCTGCAGTACACTGACATTTTCCGTGTACACACCAACACAGACGCCTAGGCATATGCGGTTGTTTGTCCTTCCAAGCTGATGAGCTCGCTGATCTTGTCCTCGATGTTGATGGTGAGCTTCATGACGAAAACCATGATGTCATTCAGGTCGTCCCACTTGGTTTGTGAGTTCATCTTCATGCAGAATTCATACTTGGTGGTTGGCTTGTTCCCAATAGCATTCTTTCATGCATCCCCTAGGCAGGTTTAGCGCATTGCTAAGCGGCAATAGAGGAAAGTAAAGAATATAAGAGAACAAGAGACGGAGAAAGAAGAGGAACTTAAGATGATGGCTCAACTCAAGAAGAGGATCTTGCAGCATATTCATTGGAGTGTGAGGAGATTTCAGATCTCAATTCACGACAGAAGTTGGAGCTTGTTTTTTTAAATCTCAACTCACTAAGAGAGGGTGAGGAGATTGTTGTTAGATGCAACTCACAAATAAAGTGTCAGTAGCTTGTTGTTTGATCTCAATTCATTGAAAGGGGTTGGGGAGTGTTCTCATTTATCACATTTGATGAAGGAGAGGGTGAGGAGTATGATATCTCAACTAACACATGGGTAGTTGACGGACTTATGCACGAGAATACATACATACATATATATATATATATAACACGACAAAAGAGCATGAAAGAATCTGTCACGGCGCTTCGAGCATGAATGGGAGGCTGCTATGGCAGCAATAGAAGAAATAATAGAGGAAAGAGATAGAGAGAGAGAGAAGCAAGATGTAAATGGAGGTAGACATGTTAATTAGGAGGATGCAAGATGTTGATAGGTGGTGGACGATGGTGCAATAAATTATGATAAAGGCAAAAAATGCAACCTGCAGACAACCTAGGAAGGAGAGTATGGTTACCGCATGGGCGATATGGTTGCAACGAAACCGCACAATTTTTGAGGGGGAGAGGTGCTACACTGAGAATATTGTACACCACATTTCTTCTTCTATGAGGGAGTGGGGCCTGGGATAGAGATTTCTTTTGGGACATACTTTTTTGGGGGGATTTCTTTTGGGACATACTTTTTGGAAGGTGTATTTTTTTAATGCATCCCTCTTTATCATACATGTACATATACCTTTTCTACTCTAATACAAACGGGAGACTACCAAACTTGTAGTCATCCTTTCCTCTCTTCAAAAAAAAAAAAAACATATGGGTTTCAACAGGAGATGGTCACAACTCTAGGACATGGCCAAGAAGAACATGTAGCCGTGGCAGCATGGGAGAATGGAAGGCACATCGCCATATTGACGCCAATGGATACGGTATAGGTGGCCATGGAGCAAAGGGTACAGGTGGATTAATCAAGGAAATAGTTATTTGGAGACTCCATGATGTTGCTGTTGAAGATGGCATGGAACAGGAACTTGTTAAAGAACTTCTTTTTCTTTGGTGGAGAAGATGTTGACGAAGAGGCCATCAGGATCAAACTTGTAGTTGCACAATATGATGCTTTGGTACCATATTATAAAACCTTCCTTGATTGGTTATTTAGATAAAACTCATAAGAACGTTGGATGGCTTATATAAAGGTAAGTAGAAACTCAACATCATCTTAGGACTAGATTATGACCCCATAGTATAGCTCCATTCATCAATAAAGTAGAAACTTGGACACTTTAATATATTAAAATATTCAAATGAAGTGGAGCAGAAGCGGAAAACATCTCATAAGTTGGAGCAGAGAAACCATGATCCAACATGCTATTCCCATAATATCAGGGAGAAGGCACGTCTACAAGATTAACACATTTACAATTTGAAGCTTTGTCTGGTTGGCTTATATGTATGATTGATCGAAGTTGAGTATGAATATCATGCTTAAAAGTATACCATAAATAACAGCTCTACATATGTATTCTTTGCAATATGAATGGAATCTATTTGGATCCAATTATCTTTTCATATAGTTAATGCATGAAAGTATTCATGACATCCATATCCATCAGAAAACAAAAATTGAATACATCCAAAAAAACTGACCTCTAAGATATCATGTGTCCTCTTCATGTTCAGACTAGGTGGGCCTTCGAACCTTAACTTAACCACCTCATCTGCCTTCCATTTCTGGTGAATAGTTTGCACGATTGTTTCAGTCACTCCTGCTGGCCCAATTGTCATTCTCTCTTTCATCCTCAATGCAACAGCTCTAAGCCTCTGGAGCTCTGGTTCTGGAATGGTCTTCTCTGCCAATTCAGTGTTCGACCTCGTACGTACTATATTGCTGTAACAAGAGTCATTGCCTCTTTCCCATGGGAGTGGCATGGAATCCACTATTTTAGGTGCATCATCAACATCACTAGAAGAGACGTCAGTATCCAAACTGGATATAGTTCTTTGATCCATTGAATCATTCAGCTTGTCAGCAATCGAACTGACACTACCCCGTCCACTTGTGTTCAATTCATGGTCCTGCATTGCGCTAAAACTTTCTATTTCGTGAACTCTATAAGAAGAGTCTAACGGTTTTATCGCCTGAGTAGATCCTTTGCCGGTGGCAAAAGTAGGCCTCCGTTCATGACTAGATTTAGCTCTTGAAAGACTCGCCCTTGCATTCAACTTCCCTTCCACCACATCGAACTCGGACATCTTATCCTCGCCGCTAGGCCCAGCATTCTTTCTTGAAGTCATGATTTCAGTTCTTGAATTCAAATTAACCTCTTCAACTCGTTTTTTGACTCCCTGGACCCAAGGAGCCATCACTGGGCGAGTCTTTGATGGGATGCCCACCACTTGTTTGCCAATATTCCTCTTCCCATCCAAAGCGGCAGGCCAAGAGGAGTTACCAGCGACCTCATCTGAAGTTTCGCTGACTACAGGATCCACCCTTGAGTTGAACTTCTCATCGATCAGACCATCATCGCCGGACCTCTCATCGTCTCCACTAACCCCGGCATGCTTAGTACTAGTTCTTGAGCTCGCAATGGACTCTTTGGTTTCCCCTTTTGCTCCATGGTCCCAAGGAGCCATTGCCAACCGAGTTCCCGGCGACGCGCCCAGCACCTGTTTGCCGATTTGCTCATTCCCGGAATCTGAACAAGAAACATCGTCATCCGATGCGTTCGGCGGCTCCTTACTCGAAGAACCTCCATTTAGTTTCTCAACTATCAAATCCAATCTCCTCATGCTCCGCGCTCCCTCTCCATTAGCCTTGGCGTTCGTTTTGCGATCCCCATCTTCGTCCCTGCTGCTAGAATTCGCAAGGCTCTGACCTTGCCACGGTAGATGGGTTCTCTGGGAGGATACCTTGACGGACCACCGCTCGAGGGTTTGATCGTAGAAGCTTGGCCGGAGCTTCTTCTTCCTCTTCGTCTTCTCGATCGTACTCGTGCCGCTCTTGTTCTCCGGCCGGATTGAGCCGCAGTCTCCTTCGCGTTCATCGTCGCCGCTGTCGTCGTCGAGGGAATGGAGAGCGTGGGAGGTGGGCAAAGAGGCATGGAGACGATGCGCAATCAAGCAGGACGCGAGCTTTCCTGGCGTCCATTGGAGACCGGGAAGAAGAAGGGATGGAGAACGAGCAGGAAGAGTAGACGACGAGGAGGAGGAGGAGACGAGAGAAGGAAGAAGGAGGTGAGCGGTGGGTGGAGTGAAGCAGGCGAACGCCATGAGAGGCGCAACGGGAAGACGATGAAGCTGGAAGGCATATCTACTTATTCAAGTAGATGGGCCGCCACCAGGCCCTCAGGCGGGCTGGACGGCCCAATTATGTAATTAGACGGATTACACCATCCAGTCTCAAAATTTTGTAGGCCCGGTCCGCTCATTTTTTAGTTAATTATTTTCCTTTTTTAATTTGCCCAAAATAAACACGTACAAAAATTAAATGTAAAGAGCTAGTAATTTATTTATTTTTTACTAAGTTTATACCTTAGTCTAAATTTCACATGACTGCATATTTATATGTCTTTTGTTGTATGGGTAAAAGAAACTCACGAGATATTATAAGCTCAGGATTTTTGCATCACAAGGGAAAAGTCTTATCCTGTACACTAACATACGGCAATATTATAGCTAACTCTATTACTAGTCAACACTTGTTCCTTCTAAACTGGACATTAAAACTTTGGCGATGATGAGTAGCTTGGTAGAGAGTACCATAATGATAAACAAGACAAGAGTAGAAGATCAACCTTAGATGTTGCATGGGCAACTCTTTTCTACAACATTTTGGAGCAAGATGATCTTGCAATAGTCGTCAAATATTGAAAGTAGATCTTTTGCATCGGTACAATGGAAGATCCTCTGAATAATATGTTATATTATTGTTTTACTAGTCTTAACATTGTTTTAAATTACTCTTAGTCCTTAATTTGAAATATTATATGAGTTGTCAATCAACAAATTAATGTCACATATTTTTTATGTCTATGTTTCAATCATTTTTGCAGTAACGAGTTATGCAATTTTTTTTATTTCTTTGCGTCGTATATATAGTAATAATATAAAATGAAACAATAACCTATCACCCTCATCGTGTAAATGCGTTATCATCAAAATATGAATTAATGTAAATATTTAAGTAACATTAACTTTACTCTAATCATCTTCCTCCAAGGCTCTTGATTGCTTTTAATTCGATGATGATGCGTTTTAAGTGTCCGTTTGGCATGCAAAACGCCCTCAGAAGATCATCCCGTCACGTGACAAAATGCTCTCCTGAATACATTACATATCATACATTTCTTTGACTTTAAGGTTGACACTAAGACCGGTCAACTAAATGCGAAATATATAAAATAAATAAAAATATAAATCTTCATAATTCTTTTTATAAACATAAAAGCGAAAAACTTACATCACATAAATCTCATAATCTCACAACATCATATAATAGTTTCTTTCCTTATTACAACTGAATAAAAGATATTAGACTGACAAACATCGTACTATGGATCACTACTGATATGCAAGCAGCATCATCATGAACACCTATCGCTAATAACACCACTAGCAACTATGACATTTTAAATCATCGTGAGCTATGAAGTTCAGATATGCAAATAGTTGCCACACGAGCATTCTATGTCTCAAATAGAACGCTTGTGGCTAGCGAAGACCATGGTAAACATACCTTAAATATCATCTTAAAAATCATGTTTAACTTCATCTCTCCTCCTCTCTCAAGTTATTTGGTTCACCAAGTCGGAGAGGCTTAGGACGGCATTCTTGACTTTCGAGTCTATGGTGCCTCGTGCAGGCTGACATTTGACCGATTCAATGGCAACGACCCAAAAATACGGAAGCTATCGATGTATCATGTATGGTAACCTCCGCTTGTTCATATATAATATATGCCAAGTAGTGTGGCATCGATCAGCACATAGTGTGCAAAAATGGCGGACGGATGGCACCATGAAGATGGCAAGATCAGCAGCTTCTCTGCAGGAAGGCTGCTCGATTCCTATGGAGGATCCATCTGCAGCAGCACTTGTACTTATGATCAGTATGTTGATGGTCTTTTCTTCTCAGTTAATATTATATGCTTCTTTGTTATTAATTTAGTTAATTAGTTCTTCATGTATGTGATCCCTTTTCTGCATGCACTTATGCTTCTGCCTTTGCTAATTACCTGCACAAGGTTCTCTTATCTGCAATCTGCCGATTCAGACCTTTTGAACAGCTTGAATGCACCTGAAGATTTCTATCAGGTAGAGTTTTTACTGCATGTTCTTCGTAAGAATATTTCCGACTTAAATTTGTCAGGAATCCTTTGCATGCATGAAATCCTCAGCTGTCTCACGTTTCCTGTGTGCTGCTGTTGGCAGATGGGCCTTCCAATGGATAACGAGAAATCCTTCAAAGAAGACTTGTCTCAATTGATGCAGTGTGAAGAATTCTTCCCTTCCGAGGAGTGCCGGTCGTCGTCGTCGACGTTGCTTTCCTCCGGGCGGTCCCGGTCAATGAGCAGTTCAGAGTATTCATCTCTTCTCCATGACAACAGTGTCAAATCCACAAGTAAGCAATATCCAGCCATGCCTGTAACTGCTGCAAGGAGCGTTGCAACAATTCCATCTAGTAATGATCAGAACGATGATGCTGTTGTAATGAGAGCAATGCTGGCTGTGATAACCTCGTCGGCGTCCGTCTCTTCTTCTGCTGCTTCTCCGGCTTCGGTGGTGTCAAACCCACCGCCGGAAGTGCTAATTAGATCACAAGCGCAGACTTGCGGCTTCTCGTCGGCGTTCAAGCCTTGTAGTTCAGTCCTCTTTGCTACAACTTCTGCACTGATGCCTACTTCTGAAGGGCAAAAGATGATCAAGAACTCCATCACCATGCTGCGCAAAATCGAATTGTCGAAGTCGGAAGAAGAAGTACTAGAAGAACTGAAGCCCGCGAGCAACCAGTCCTACCATATGATCTCTGAGCGCCGACGCCGAGAGAAGCTCAACTGGAGCTTTCATGAACTCAGGATGCTGCTGCCTCCAGGATCAAAGGTACATAATTCCCCATTTTTTATGATCATAAGAACTTGATTGCATAACAGATATATATGTTTGAGGTAAAACTGATTAGCTAATTAAGCACAAAACTAGCTAAAAAATTGCTCCATATGTAATTAGTTTCATACTTCAAATTTCTTATGATTTTTTTGTTCATATATGAATTATGACAGAAGGATAAAGCATCAGTTCTGAACAATGCCAGGAGCTATCTGAACACCTTAAAAGCTCAAATCTATGAGCTGGAAGAGAAGAACATAAGATTGGAGACTCATCTTTCCACAGATCAGACCGAGGAAATAACAGATCAGACCGGCGGCATAAGATTGCAAGTAACGAAATCGTCCGAACCGATCGCAGAAATGCAACTGATCAATCTAAGGATCACGGTGAGGGTCGAATACGATATTGTCGAGTTGGTTCTCCAAATTCTGGAGTGCATCAAAGGGCTCGGCATTACAGAAGTAGCATCAGTGGATGCATATACTTACTCCCCCCAGATGCATCTTTTTGCAAGAGCAAACTTGAAGTTTCAGATTAAGGTACCTATGAAACTTGAATGATATCTTCTTCTATGTCCACTATTGTTTTTATCCATTTGACTATGTATGTTTTTTGTTTATTTTCTTAGGAAAGTGGCCATAGCTTGAATAACAAAACCTTGACCAAGCATACAATAATAAGTGAATTGATATCCTTGGAGTATTTAACGAAATCGTCCGAACCGATCGCAGAAATGCAACTGATCAATCTAAGGATCACGGTGTGGGTCGAATACGATATTGTCGAGTTGGTTCTCCAAATTCTGGAGTGCATCAAAGGGCTCGGCATTACAGAAGTAGCATCAGTGGATGCATATACTTACTCCCCCCAGATGCATCTTTTTGCAAGAGCAAACTTGAAGTTTCAGATTAAGGTACCTATGAAACTTGAATGATATCTTCTTCTATGTCCACTATTGTTTTTATCCATTTGACTATGTATGTTTTTTGTTTATTTTCTTAGGAAAGTGGCCATAGCTTGAATAACAAAACCTTGACCAAGCATACAATAATAAGTGAATTGATATCCTTGGAGTATTATGTTATTCTAATGAACAAGAGATTAAAGCCAATATAATTTGTGTAGCATAAATTTGACAAGAGTGCATGCATGCATATCATGTGGATATGACTGCTTCAAAAGTAAAAGTAAAACAAGGTGACGGTTTCTACAAGGACTTCATGCATGTGTACAAGATATCAATCTGATCTCTTGTTTTCCATATATAAATTAGGGTTAATTCTGATTTTCTCCCACAAACTATAATATATCTACTAACATAACCTTTAAACTATATTATTATCCATTTTGCACCCTTAAACTTTTTCAACAGTGACATTTAACCTCAAAAAATAAATATCATTATTTACTATTTTACCCTTGTTAAATTATTATTTTTAGTTTCTTATCTAATAATATAAAGTTTCTCATAATTCTAAGTATATTTAAGATCTAATTTTAACTTTTCTATTTTTTAAGTATAATTTTTTACTTCAAAATATTCTTTGGCTTCACTTTTATTTTTTTTATCCAACTTTATTTTATTTTTTTATATTCTTGAGCAACACTAAGACTATTTGTCTTTGATCAATTAATAAAAAAGGACAAAATAGTAATTTAGCAATTCAAAAAAAATAAAATGATAGAAAAAAAAATGCCAAATCTTACTTTTAGAGTTAAGTGTCATCATTAGATAAGTTTAAGGGTTCAATGTAGGTGCTCCCTAGTGTTGTTAGAACCGGACCGGACCGGCCGGTTCGACCGGTTCAACCGTCAACCGCTCACTAAGACAATTTTAGTTTGCTCTTCAAACCGGACTAGCATTCAGACCGTTTTGAATCGGTCAAACTCGGTCAAAACTCGGGTTTGACCGCTTGAACCGGACGATTTTCATCATACCGGCCGGTTTAATCGGACCAATCAATAATTGCTCTTTTGTTCAAAAATGAGAAAAATAGTTTCATCACTTGAAGTTAAACCCTGGTCTACCAGTTTAATTGTCATCAACTTTACCACAATGCTAAGCAGTGTTTAATGATTATGAGAAATCTAATATTATATATATAAGATTTTTGTGCAAACTATATGACTTCCCATTTTTATTTAAATAAATTTATTTTATTCAAATACCATATTGCTTTTGCATTTCTTTATCTTCTTTTGGATAGAAAAATTATTAAAAAAAATCATTGAATAAAAAAAGTTAGATTGTTAATTTAATTTTCTTCCAAGTTTAACATTTTTATGATATTTATTAATAATTGAATTCATGAAAAATACATTTATAAATTATAATGTATATTTGATATTAAAATAAAAAAAATATTGTTGTCATTTATCTTTAATTGAAACTTATAAATTATGTTATTATAAAATAATATGTAATTCTATAACAATTAAGAAATATGTGTTAGTAGACATTGTAAATAAATAGATTATTTTATTATTAACCGGTTCGACCGTCCGGCTTGATCGGTCCGACCGGTTCAACCTGAACCAGGAGCCTCACCGGGTCAATGTCCGGTCCGGTTCTGATAACATTGGTGCTCCCTAATTAAGTAGGGAGCATCATGCTACCTACATCATCAACTGTAGGATGTTAAATCTAGGATGAATAAGTGAATAATAATATAGTTTAAGGGTTATGTTGGTATATATGTTATGGTTTAAGGGAGGAAACTGAAAATAGCCCTATAAATTAAGTCATGATCAAGTTAAAAGTCATAAATTATTCCAGCTAACTATTTTTCATCCCAAAATACAGGTGGCAGTGTTATCCAGTAATATCACATGCATATGCTTATAGTTGATTTTTTTTAGGAATTAAAGATAATTGAGGTAAAAGTGAAGGACTAGACTTTAAAAAGTCTCCAATTTAGTTATGCATAACAAATGAGGTAGAAGTAAAGAATCTAATATATCTAAATTATGCATAATCAATTGTATCCTCAATAACGCATAATTGAGAACATAAACAAGGAAGTTTCCTGAGTAGGTAGCAGTAAGATATTATAATTAATTTGGTTATGTTATGATGGATGCAGGCCTGCGATTGGAACGAAGCATGCTTCCAGGAAGCCATGAGAATGGCAATATGTGGCGTCAGTGCTGCAACATCGTCCTGAGACTTGTTAACGATGTAAACAAATATTATGGCCGTTCGTACGTATTTGATTCTTTGTTCCTGATCTTGATAGATTTCATTACAGTTATTATCAAGGAACAAATAATATAATGTGTATATTGGTCAAAAGCCAGCCATGGTCTATTTACGGTACAGTATTCCAAAAGTGTTCACCAACTTTTCGATATATATATATATATATATTCAATAAATAAAATAAATATTATGAAAAATATGCGAGAGAGAGAAATCAACACAGAGAAGACACCCGAATTTACGATGTTCACCCTTAATTGAGCTACATCCTCGGACGACGGGTAGAGTTATTTCTTTGATGTGAAAAAATAAGAGATGATACAAGATACAAAATAATCCAAACTCTAGGAAGTTTATATATGGACTCTCAATACAAAATAGAAAATATAAACCCTAAGATTATCTAAGTTTCGGGGCTCCGCCCACGAGCCCCCGCAGGGGGATCCCCTAGATCTTCCCTCAGGCTCGTTGACCGGGCAGCGAGGCCCCCGTATGGGACGGGCGGCTTCGTCGTCCCAATTATTCGAGCGACTGTGATGCGCTGATGTCATATGAGTTTTCACTAGATTAATATCATATTCAAGATATTATCAATAATAAATATTAACAAAATAATATAATTATCTATCTGGTTTAATAGATAGATGATTTTGATTAACATCTTAATATACATATATTCTAGTAGTTATATTTAATAAATAAAATAAATACAAAAAAATATAATTATCTAACTGATTTAGTGGATAGATAATTTTGACTAAAATCTAGGGTTCAAATCTTAATCTCTTCTTTTTTTATAATATTACATAATAGTAGGGGTGATAAGTTTTTATCCTTAATTAAGCAAGTCTCAAGTTTGAGTATCATCATAGTGATTGCACCGATATAAATTAATCAATCAAGAGGAAACTTGTGGCAACAAAAAAAATAAAGTTATATAATTTTTTTTTGTGGGTGGAAGGCATTGAAAAAAAAAATAGTGATAACGATTTGAGATGCTAATTCCGCATAGTCGAGCCATTATATACAATGTCATTGTCACTGTCTTCTTCTTAATTGTGTGTATTTTAAAAAATATGTTATTTTATTCCAAGATAATTTAGACAAATTGTGAAGCTAGTTTGACAAACTTAATTGAAAAATAAGCTGAAAACTGAAAACTCCCTCCTTATTTTTTTAGGACTGATAAGCAAACAACTTTGGCCATGATTTTTATTATACAATCCATATATTGCTGAGTCGTCAAGCAATTTATTGTCATTGTGAATTTTCTTTAAAAAAAAGGTGAAAAAACATGAATAATACAAAAAAGTCAACGACTTAGTGTTCATTATAATTTCTTCTTATTACCAGGTCTGAGGTGCAATCATATAATTTTTTTTATCATGTGCAGTCAAAATTTTAATTATAGGATACAATAACATATAAAGCTTATCAACAACTACGTTTCATTCAGTTCATGCATAAGAATAGAAGGTTGTCATACCCTGCGCCATTCACTTGTTTCTGTACAGATGGAATGAACATTGCCCCAAAGTAATATGCTATGTAATTTAATATCGTTCCTGCATCTTTCTACTAATATGGACGAAGTAGCTGTTCGATATTCAGATTCCAAGGACCCTAATAGAACTTAGGCTCCATGATGGGATTTGCTTCACCTGGATGATCTTCCCTACACAACACTTCTCCTGTTCAGCTCATGGAAATCTTTGTCAGACTCCTAAAAGAAAAATAAGAAACAAGTTTACTCTGTTTCATATGGACAGCAGGAAACATTTCTACCAATACTTCACCAGTATAAACCAGAAAATTCCTTTTACAACCACTTGTATTTTGTGTGTTCCCTAGTCAATTATCTCTGAAAGCACATCCCTTGTGAACCAAACCTAATTGCAGAACTAACAATCCATGCTGACTTATACCTTGTGGAGCTGTCTGCCGGTGTAGAATGCATTGATGGAGATGAGAGTAGCGAATGATTTAGGCCGCCTGTATATTTTGTTAGAACTGATCATATTGGTCCGAATGATTCGGCTAAATGGTTGCATCACACTGAGGAACTAACACTTGTAAATCAACAATTCAATAGGTAGAATGGTTTGAGCTTGATTATACATACGAACTTTGCACGTGTTAACATTCAATTTGAGCCATTGAATATCCCAATTTATGTGTAAATCAGATTTTAATTTGCACATGAATAATGCTGAAAAAGTAAAAAAGGAAATAAAATTCATCAACACCTTGTATATTTCCTCCAAAGACTTCAGTATATAGTATAACCCAGTTACATGAATTCAAGGTCAACTATTACTTACCCCCATTTCTCTAACAGAAAAAAAAATTGAGTTTGCAAAGAATGGTACTAAGAAAACACTATATTTGCCTGATATACACCAAAGAAAGATACTAAATAAAAACTAGGTTGAAACGTGTATTTTTTCAGCATAATGCCAATGACCAGTACTGCAGAAATGGTTGCCTGGAACTAGGCAATAGTGATGATATGGTCATCGGGAGCCAGCTTGAACCCCGTTTGAAGCCAAGGTCTCAAGGAGATTGAGGTCGCCAACACCAAGGGGCGGACCTATGCTACATCGGTCAGTGTTATGAGTTGCAATGGCATCCTTGATCTTCTGAAACTGAAAGAAATAACAAAAGATCATCAGTTGTCTACCAGAGATGAGAAATAAAAAGATAGAATGTCTAAATTACAAGGAAATTCTCAGTCTAGCTCAACCATAAGACCCACTGCAATTGCATATACAATATACAACCAAATGAAAGGGCAACAAACTGATTACTGAATTGTTCTTACATAAGAAAAATATAACAAAATCAAAGTAAAGCAATCTAACTAATCAGATTATAAGGATGTAATGCCAAAGGGCGTTATTTATTAGGGAATAGCTGACTAATCCATAAATGATTAGCTTATCCCAAGACTAAGATGTGAAAAATATGCCATTATTGAGAATGAAGCAAGAAAATACTGGATTTATTTACTATTTCAGTCACAAAATTTAGGCATGTTGATCAAATGGAAGTGATTATTATACACTTGATCTAAGAGACTAATGATGCAACCTGTATGAAAAGAATAATAATGCTGCATCATAGTTCAAGAATGTTCAAAGTTGCTGGATTAGGCTACAAATATAAGATAACTAATTAAAAAATGACCATTCAGGAATCATCAAAATTACACTTACCTTTACTAAGTTGCATGAGAAAGATTCTAGCTGTCCATCAGCACCTCGGTAGAAATGAAAATACGGAAGCACTCTAACATTAAGCCTCTTACACATTGGCTTGTTCTCATCAAAATTCACCTTTATGAAGAGAATCTCTGGGTGTTCCTCAGCTGTCTTACAAAGCTGAAACAAAAATTGGAAATTGTTAAACAGAATGTAAAATTGCATAGAATGGTAGCTTTAGAACACTAGCTACATCACCATGGAAAACTAAATAAGTAACAAAAACAGTGCAGAAGGACATGACCTTAGTCAAACTTGATAAGATTATTATATCAGGTTGAGACAAAGAATTATAAATTAAAAAAAAAGGTTATTTGAAAAGACCTGCCAATTTGACTTGTTAAAGAAATTGATCTTTTTGCGCTCCAGTCACAATTGAAGCAATTATCTTTACAAGAAAACAAAGTAATTATGTCGAGCTGGAGTTTCTTGCAACATTAAGACTATTCAACTACTACGAAGAATGAAAAAGTTCTACAATTTAACAACCACCACAAATAAACAGTGCAAAAGCACTATATAAAATCCTAATCTGCAGGGAAATGTCAAGAACAGATTAAATCAGATATGTGAATCTCATGTACGATCAGGCAGTCACTAATTGTACCATTTAACAAATCCTATAAACATGACAATCTTGCATCAAGGACAATTTCTCCAAATAAGTGTAATTTGTAAAAAAATTACCATAAAAAGCAATTTGACAATTTCATCAATTAGCTCCATATTCAGAAAGACAAAACTCCATGCATGCTTCTCAATAAAAAAAGATTGAAATTATAGTAAAGCACTAAACGAAAGGCAAGAACAAACTGCAAAAGATCACCTTAGGATACAACGCTCGACACGAGGCACACCAAGTGCCATAAAACTCAACAATGACAAGCCTATCCCCGGCTTCACTTAGTGCATGTATGAATTCTTCAGTTGAATGAACATCAATCATGTTTGGCCCGGCATTCTTCTCCCACCACTTGGGCTTCTGATCTTCAGCAACGACTGCTTTGACCTACAACCATCAGCAGGTAGCCAAGAAGTCAAGAATTGTCAAAGGTGCAGTCATTCAGCACGAAATTTCCATTCTAATAGGAATATAACTTGAAGTTGCAGTTTTGGTCCAACATAAATTACAACATCCTGATATAAACATACCAAACAAGATAGAATCACAATAAGACTTGCGTCTATTTTGGCCTAAATTTATCACATGGTAAACATAGTAGCAAACGATTTTATACAAATTGGTCAACATGTACGGAACATCTCAGTTTTAATTAATGCTTAGCGCTCATTTATTTCAACATTGCATGCAAAACTGAACACTATTTTTTCTGATACATGAAGACTAAGTGCTTTTTCGCCGAACAACTGAACACTATACAAATTGATTGGGGGAGCAAAAATACCATAAAAAGATTCAAAATTGTTGCACAAAATGGAATCTTTTTTTGTTGCTCCGCGAACTTAAATTGATTGAACACTATTTTTGTCTGATACATGAAGACTAAGTGCTTTTTCGCCGAACAACTGAACACTATACAAATTGATTGGGGGGAGCAAAAATACCATAAAAAGATTCAAACTTGTTGCACAAAATGGAATCTTTCGTTCTTGCTCCGCGAGCAACTTAAAATTAATTGACGAAACTATCGTTGTTAGCAAACCTACTCCAAACAGACTCAACAAACGAAAGAAAAAAGGGGAGAGGCGTACTCTGAACTGAGAGAGCCTCCTTGGGGAGCGAACGAGGCCCTCTGAGGCATCGGCGAAACTGGAAGAGCTCGGCGAGGCCCTCAGGCGCGGGGAAGCGAGGCCGAGAGGGACGCGAGGGAGGGAAGGGGGAGAAGAAGAGCGCGGGATGGCCGCAGAGACGCGGAGTAGGAGCGCATCCGCCATGAGCGAAGCCCAGACGACCACGAGCTCTCTCTCTCTCTCTCTCTCTCTCTCTCTCTCTCTCTCTCTCTCTACGACCACGAGCTCTCTCTCTCTCTCTCACCCCTCTCTCTCTCTCTCTCTCTCTCTCTCTCTCTCTCTCTCTCTCTCTCTCTCCTTTGCTTGCTGTTGTTGCTTGTTCGAGCAGTGCGAAGGAAAGCAGGCGTGGAGCGAGGAGGCGGTGGGTCACGAGGGGATTAATATAAGAGGAGGGCGGACAAGGGCCAATGGAGACGCGACACGTCATGCGGCCTGGCCAACGGACGAGCGCCACACGTTTCGCTTCGGTGGGAAAGGTCATCGTGGAATCTTTGGGCCGACGCGTCCGGCCCGTTTAGTGGCTCCGGGGGAAGCGAGGGTCCATGTCAAGCCCATCGTTATTTGACGCACGTGTTCCAACAGGTGGTTACTTTGTTGTTGTGAAGAGATTTTTTTTATTGTTACCGTAAAAAAAAAGAGGAGAAATTGTTGTTTTGTTTTTTTTAGGAAGACAATTTTGAATTAAGTAATACGTTCAACATTGGCCCGTTAGAAAGTTCTAGAAGCAGTGAAAAAAAAATAAGGAGGCCAAAAAAATTAGGGGAAGTCAAAATATATAATAATAAATTAAAAAAAATAGAAGAGGCCGAGATTTGAATCCTAGATCTCTAGATGTTAGTCAAAATCATTTATTTATCATGTTAGTTAGATAATTATGATAATTTATTAGTATTAAATTTATGGATTTAATGATGTACCCGGGTACACCATGTGCCCTACGTAACAAACCGTTGGATCTGAGATCTATTGTTGGAAAAATAAATAAAAAATAAAAATCTTAAATAAGATCTACCGTAGATCCGATTTGTTACACAAGACACATGGTGTACCGGGTACACTATCATTAAATTCTTATTTTATTTATTGATTGTAACTACTAGTTTATACGTATGTATATACTTTATATATCAAGTCGGAGAGGACCGAGGCTCCTCGGATATATGTGGGTCCGCACCTGTCTAGAAGTGATTTATCAGAATTAATTAATAAACTTCCGAGGAGCACAAAATTTCGTTCATTTTTCTAAGTAAATGTTACATGAACTCATATTTTTTGTTGAAGTGAATAGTTGGAAGATGGGTCTCCATCAGCATTCTGCACCGCTATTTGCGGCGAACATGCATCTTTCCCTATCACTTAAATTGTTATTTCTTTTTCTTTAATTTTTTCCTGTTGGCCAGTTTGAAATCGATAATTTTATTAGATGGAAAAAATATGTTTCAGCAAGAACTATAGCATGCCTATACAGCGTTCAAAAGTAGTTGCTTCAGAAAACTTCTTGATGTGTGCCCACTGCATGTTGAAAAATAACATTTTTATTGTTTTTCATATTTTAAGATGCTCAAAACTTTGACCTACAAAATATATATTTTTTTAATAAGTACAAGATTCCTTAGCACTGAGAAAGAAAAAACATACAAAGACATCAAAATTTGAAAATAAAATTTTCATTGGGTCCACTCCAAATGCTTTCAATGCATCCAAAGAATTCTGCAAGCAGATGTTTAAAATGCTAACAATTAATACAAGAACATGCCAAAAGGGAGAGAAACATGTAATAGCATGCTTAAAATGTTAACTAAATGAAATTGTCAACTACAACTAGAAAATTATACAAGAGGGAGGATCATTGAGGATGTTTAGGTCAACAAGATTGCTGAGGGCAGCTTCTATGACAATTCACAAGTTATCAGGAAAAAAGATGATTAAATTACAACACCTTCAATAGCTGAAACAACCCGAACAGCACAACTCCGAATCAATATGGCACGGTGACTAGTCAGGCAATCTATCTTTCAGGCATGGTGGCTTGCTGCATAGAAGATCCTATAATCAAATCCCCTCAACTGCCCGCGTCTACGTAAAATGGTCATTCATATTTTCAGCAATCCACAAATGCCTCACTGGTATCTTAGTATACAAAAAAGAATTTCCGCATTACGACTCTTGGCATAAACCTCACTATTTCAGATAAGTTCATCAAGGTTCAAACATGTCTGCAAGCTTTTTTTTTTCTTGAAATGCTGGTATGACACTGCAGCCTATGAGTCCCACCTATCTGCTCTGCTACCAAATTCCCACTTCTGTGACAAGCCACCATACACTTTTGTGAATTTGGATAAGCACCTTGTCCTGGCATTATAATGCACTTGGGTGTTTCTGCTGATAGCAGCTGTTGACAACTTTGAAGTGTCAATGGCCCAGGCAGGATGAACATATTCTACAGTTCTACCTGAACTTGCATTTGCATATAAAAAGTTCATCAACAGATCTTCACAATTGAAGGACTTATCAACAAAATCTCTTCCTTCTTTTGCTTCATTACTCCAATACCTCTTGAAAGCAAACTCGCTATCCATAAAGGCTGCACCAGTTAAAATTGTATTGTAAATGTTCTTGCCCCGAGCATACTTTTCGTTTCTGTATTGTGGAGGGTCACCGTCCAATAAACGTGGATAGAAACCTACAATTCTCTCTGGATGCTCTCTCCAGACCCTGAACCCCTTCTCCACATCATCACAAGTCATCAAAATGTCATCGTCAAGTTCAAAAACTGCTTTAGTCTTGATCAAAGGGTCAACCTTGAACCTATTGTTTAGAGAATTATGCTCTTCCACACGTATCCTCACTGGTACTGCAGAATCGAACTCTGAAGGGTTTGGAGGATTTCCTTTGTTCCAAACCACAACAATCTCTCTCACTGATTCACATCGAGAGTAGTGCTTGACATAAAGCTTCAAGTTCCAAAGCCTAGCTTCATAAGTCATGGTGATCATCGTAAACTGTGAGTGCTGACCTCTAAACATGTATGCCTCCTCTGCGCCATTGCCTCCAAATAGAAAATGCACAGAAAAGCACACCACTGGCAGATACAAAAGAGCAAGGAAGCAAACAACAACCTTACCAATACAAGTTTTAGGATTTAGTCTTGACCTAATACAAGAACCAAATTTGTTAAAATCAGCAACATATCTTCGGGCTCTCAGGTTAAAGTATGGATGAGCCCGAGTCCTAGGCAACTCATTCTTCTTATTAGAAGTTGTGCAACATCGGGAATGAAAACTGCAGCTAACAGCTCCAACTAAAAAACCTGTGAGCACAATCAGTGAAAGCAGCAATACTGAAAATGTGCAACCAAGGAAAAACCGCCATGTGGAATCACCAGAAGGAACACGGTCTCCATCCACCACTGCAATCCAATTACCTGATGGGAGCTGCTGTGCATCCAAGTGGTGATATCTGATGCCATTCCAGGCATTTCGACCCTTTTTAGACTCTTGAATCCCATGCTCGACAGGGATCTCCTCAAACTCTTCTTTATTTAGTTTCTTAATTTTGTATATTCGGATCCTTCGGCCATATGTCTCACCACAATCCTGGCCTAATCGATAAAGGGAACCTTCATAGATGAATGGCCTTCCACCATTTCTAGCCCCCAAGCTTTTATCAGCTTTATATATAGGGTTCCTTGGATGTTGCCTCCAGGGTCCCAATGGGGAGTTACTGTACCATATCTCCAGCTCTGCATTTTTCTCTATACCAGATCGAGTAAAATCTGAAGCAAAGAGCCAAAAGTAACCCTCATACTGAACCAATGAAGCATCAATGAGGGGTTTCCTTATAAGCACTTTTTCAAAAGTCCAAACAAGTGGAAACTTTTGTGCCCGGTAAAGTCGAAGTTCTCCCTTTTTGTTGCCTTCTGGCATCATATAAATCTGGATACAAGATGTTTTTGAGAATGCAACAATTAATCATGTAATGAAGGAAACTACTCAAATAGTCATCTTTTACTTACTTGGTTCTGATAGCTGAAGACAAAAGGATAAGACAGATGCCAAGACTCTTGTAAAGCAATGCCCATGAATTCCCATGTGGCACCTTGATCTATACTTCTTGCAACACCAATATCCCCTTTCAGTGTAGTACTGCTCTTAGACTCAAAAAAGAGGTAAAGAATATTGTCCTGAAAATATTCTGTCCAATTAGAATTGCATTATATGAAAATATATAATACCTTTAAATTCTTGGAAACATGGCACTAGACTAGGAAAGAAAAGGTTGAGCCAATATACAATGCTACAGAAATCAGTCAACAGGACAAGCAACGAAATATCAAGACTACCCTGGATCAAAACTCGACATGGCAAAAAGATTTGGGTCATGGAGAACAATGGAAGAAATGCAAAGTTCATAGGTGAACTAGATCAGCAGTTGTTCACTATCAGGACAAGGCTAGGACATATAGAACCCTGCTAAATTATCATAGGGCTTCTGCACAACATGTGATCCTTAACCTAAAGACCTCACATTTTCTCCTTTTGCAGGAGGAAAGGCTAAATTGTCAAGTGCTCATATAGATATCTGTTGTGGATATGAGACGAGAGAGAGAGAGACAAGTTCGCACACAGGAGAAGACACAAGATTTACGAAGTTCACCCTTAACTAGGCTACGTCCTCGGGCGGCGGCTTCATCGCCCAAATTATTCGAGCGACTGTGATGCACCGGGGGCATGTAAGATTGATCACTAGGTTAAGATTTAAGGCATTATCAACAATATCTATTAAGCTCTTCCAATTCATGTAAAATAAGAGGCTGTTATAGTATGATCAGATATAAGTTCTATTCACCTTAAGAACTTTCCAAAAAACATATTTTTATTTTCTTTTACTCTCTTACTTTGAGGAGAACAAAGAGAGAGAAATGAATAATGACCTGAACGTAGAGGAAGGGATCAGCAACGAAGTTGCTTGGATATCCTGCAGCGGACGGGGAAGCGCATGTCAGCACAGGGTTGGCGACGGGCCAGGCGGAGCTGTTGGCATTACTGTAGTCCTCATGCTGCTACCTCAACAGAAAGTAGAGCAAACAAGGAAAGGCAAAAACTTTACACATACAACCACTTAGCCGGCATCAAAATTCCACAGCTTGGAACGGAGGAATCCAAGCAAGACAGCATGACGACGAGCTTACCAATTCAATCGGAGAAAGCGCGAGAGGGCTCTTGCCGTAGAAGACGCCAATAGACCAGGAGCCCTCGCTGTCGGGGCGGCAGCCAAGGCCGCCATCGCCTGCCGGATCGGGGCGGCGGGAGGAGGAGAGGACCAGCCAGAAGAAGACAATCCCCACGAGGCCCGAAATGAGCGCGGATCCGAGGAGGAAAGAGAGTGAAGAAGGAGGGTCTGCAACCGCCCCTCCTCCTCCTCCTCCTCGTCCCTTGCGGCACGGGCTCCATCTCCAGAAGCAGCAGCAGCAGCAGCGGCTGGAGAAGGCAGAAGAGGAGGAAGGGGCCATGGAGAAGCAAGAGAAAACCCTAGAGTTCCGCGGCTTCATCCCCTTCTTCTCCCCCATTTCTGCGGCCGGGGGAGCAAGCGCATCGCCCGGATGCAAACCGAAAGGGAGGAGGAAAGAAAGATTCGTGCTTTGGCGATCTAAAAGCGAGCGAGCAAGTGGAGGGCAAATAAAAATTGCTGCTTTAATTGCCGAAGCATCACAGTATTATTATTGCGAGTGGGGCATGGAGTGAAGGCGGCATATGGGGAAGGGAAAAAGCGAGTAGGAGGACGGCGACGGCGGCGAGGAGGAAGAGGAGCGTGGCGGTGGCGGAGGAGTTTGATGCTGGAACTGGATTGGGACGCCAATGGCGGCGGCGGCGGCGGCGGCGGCGGCGGTGGTGGCAAGAAGGCGGCAGAGTGGCCGATTAAAAATTGCAACTTGAGGCCTTTTTTTTACAATTCCACTTCTACTTGTTGATGCTTCTGCACATTGAGAAGTTGAGGAGGTTGAGGGATGAGTGAGTGGATCAATTTAATAAATAAAAGCTTGGAGATCGATCTCATCATCATCTGCCTCGAGGAGGAGGTTTGCTATATTTTGATTTGGCTGCCAAATTTAACAATTGGAACAGACAAGAAACCTACTTCTCCATGTGATCCAAGAAAAGACATGTCTGTTCCTCCAATCTAAATTCTAAAATATAAAACTATCATCCTCATTATTCACGTACTAATCAAAAGAATTATATAGACATAAATGGTTCATAAATTTGTGTCCTAAGTTAAAAAATCTAGAGCAACTTTTAAGAATTGTCAATTTGGTTAGAATTTATTTTCGTGACATTCAAATACTGAATTAGTCGAGTACTAATAACCTTAGACATCAATAAATTTTTTTTAAAAAATATATTAATACATATTTATTTATATATGCCATGTTAAAAATAATAAAATATTATAATAAATACTACAGAATGATTCATAATGTTTTAAATGTCATTTTAAATTATAAATGTGTGAGTTTCTCCATTTTATATAAAGTATAAAAATAAGATATAGAAATATGATATTACTTGCATAAAATACAAAGTTGATCAAGTCAAAGTCATGATCATTAGAATTGGTGGTGTGACATGTATACTTGTCATTACGTCCAAAATAATGGTGAGTCTTGAATATTGATGAAGTATTTGGACGATATGTGTTTTTTTTATCATGATTCACCATTGATCAATAGCAATTTTAAGTGTGTAGTATTTTAATTTATGAATTTATTTTATTCTAAAAATATATACTATATATTCTAAAAAACTGCTGCAAGTATAATTCATCATGATCCATTGTTAAATAACGAAAGAGTTGAACACATAATCATCAATAAAAAGAGTTAAATAATGAAATTATAACTAAGAAAAAGAATATACGTATAAGCAATATTTGGATACAATAATTTACTTGATTGTTTTGATTTACTTAATCAAGTAAACTCATAATCAAAATAAAACTGTTTAAATTTTAAGAGATACATCACTGCATCAAATCTTATTTTATTTATAATTATTTTATGTTAAATTGTCATTTTCTATTAGAATAAAGGGACATCAAATTAAAATTCCATTCTTAATAATAATAATAATAATAATAATAATAATAATAATAAGGTTTTAGTTTAGTTTTAGTTTTAGTTTTAGTATTCGAAGTATAATATTATAGATCCAACCAAGTTAGGTAAATAAAAATGATTAGTGTAATTATGTCTTGAAGTCGTAGTTGTAACGCCCCCATAAGTATACCCCACCACATGACAGAATGTCTTTTAGGGGACGTTGGTAATTTACATCTTTGATTTTACTTTTGCTCATAACATAATATGTGAAAGTCAATATTTTTAAAAATAATATAAAATATTCTTTTATATTGTTCGATGAAGAAAAATAAATCTAATAAAAGTAGATTTCACTTAATCTAAAACTGATCATATGGAGTCACCACATCATATGGAGTCACCACATCACGATCGTTTACGATTGTACCATTGATGAATAGTAAATTACTCATAGTCTTCAACGGACATTCATTGTGATTTTGCATTTTGTTGTCATATGCATCAGTTTTACTCATAAAATTTATTTCATTTTGTTTTCGAAAATTAAAAGTTTACATAACTTGTATTTTTATATGTCCAAGGCAGTTGATGATATTGTGAAGAAAGACCATCAAAATCTGAGCTCAAATAGAAATAACAAGAATTCAACATAGTAGTGTCGCTCACGGTCGTGACAGGCTTGTCATGGGCTATGACATGAAGGAAATGGAGGACAAAGCTTCAGTCACAACTGTGACATATATGTTACGGATCGTGATATCAAGAGGACATTACAAAGTTTCGGTCATGGTTGTGACTCCCAAAGCATAGGCTATGACATTTTGATGAAAAAATACAAGTATTTGGTCATGATCGTAACTCCCAAAGCACAGGGCGTGACACTGATGAAAAATACAAGTATTCAATCACGACCGTGACGGACAACTCACAGACCGTTACATATCAAGGGAATTGAAGATCATTCGATCACGATCGTGATAGATTTATTATGGGCCGTGACATTTATATTGAAAGAAATCATCATTCGGTCACGACCATGATGTTCGGTCATGATCGTGACAATTCTATCATGAGCCGTGACATCTTCCACCGAAGGATAGTGTTGTTCGGTCATGTGACACTTATGTCACGAGCCGTGACAATTTGCGGAAAATTTATATTTTGATTAATTTAAAGGATTTTTCGATGACTAATTAATTCTCAAGCTCTATCTTCTCCTAGATGAATTCTATCAAGCCAAGGACTCTTATATACTATAAATAACCCTCGAATCCTTCATTGAGGGGATGCTTCAAGCCTAGGAGAGCCTACACGAAGGAGAACGAAGTGTTGCTGGAATATAGAGACGATCGTCGAAGGTGTTCAATTTTTTGAATTGTAATTATTTTGAAGCTTTTTTTATATATCTTCTTCTCCTATATTTTCAAAGGATAAACTCATGTGTTTAATTAGTTTTTCATTTTTTGGAGATTTTTTATTGTAAAAAGGGAAAATTGTATGAACCCTAATTTTTCATATCAATTTCAGTTTAGTCAATATTTTATGTGTATGCATGTGATTCTTAATGCTTCTCATGGATTCTTTGATGTCATGATCTGTTAGCATAATTAATACGAATAATTTGTTCATGATTTTCTTTGAGTTTTATGAATTAATTTTTTGAAATTTATTCATAGCATTGCATACCACACATACGTAGCATCATGTAGAGGAATACCATAATGTGATGTTTATGAGACTAGCGTCCTGGAGAGAAATAGTCCATAGTCTAGGACATCCATCTTTATGCATCCCAAATCCTGTATTAGGTTAGATTGTCATCTTGGAGATGATCAATTGATCCTTTAGGCTTGGGATAGTTGGTTCATCCTAGAGAGGAAGTCATATATGTAGGAAACTGTAATCCTCATAAGAGTTGGTTAAAACTGAGTTAGATTAAATAAAATCTAATTTCCTCTTAATTATTCATCTTGATTGAGTGATTGATATCATCCTATTTTATAACGCTCTATTGGTCATATCTTAATCATATTTCTCTATCTTTTGTATCTCTTGTTACAAACCAATGTACCCTTCTCATTAGTCTATAAGATTAGATTATGATAGAATTCAATACTCATAGGTAAGATAACTCAACTCATCATAATTATTACTTGTAGTTCACTTCCTAGTGAATTTTTAGGTCATATTAGCATCACATCAAGAATTTTTGTAGTCATTTTTTGGGACAAAAATTATCACATCAACCATCACCTAATCATTATCCTAATCACTTGTAGGATCAAAAGTAGGGGAGATAATTCTTCCATCAGTGTTAAAACCCAACATGTAAAGGAATTAAAAAAAATTCAATAGGGTAAACTATATATGAAGATACAATAAGAAAAATTAATTTCAATAAATTTACTTTGCCTTCTCATTACTTTCTTTCAATAACTTAATATCATTACCTTTGGTGGTAAGAACATCAATAGCATCCTTCATTGATGTCCGTAAATCTTTTATCAATATGTTCAAGCCAAGTTAACATCTTACTTTGGACCACATTACTTTCTCTAATTATCTTGTCTTGAGTTATTTAAATAATACAATCTTTAATAAGCTTTTATTAATTATGAAGGTCATTAGTTTTAATCTCGATGTCATTAAGGCTAGCTAGACCTATGGTTTCTTTCCATGATCCAGATAAACCTCATAAACTATGGCCCCTGAAGGAACTCATCAATTTATGTAGGAACCCTTCATTCTTGAAGGAACGGACAATACCCCATGTCTGGGGTCCATTAACAATTCATCAATAACTAACTCATATCCTTCACAAATAAATTCAACCACATGATTATTTCATCTTAAAGGATAATCAAACTCTAGATTATGACTCATACAACCATCATTAAATCATGCAATAAGATCATTTCAATGGAATAAAATCAATAAGAGTTGTAATTCATCAATCGTCTGAACACGACCCCCGTCCTGGCAGGACATGACTTGTTTCTCGGATGTTTGTCAATTTACAATTGACCTTCATCAAGACAAGGTCCGCATCGGGATAAGGCACGATTGGTGTTGTGTGTCTGACGTGGTTGATTTTGGGTACTCGGTCTATGTCGAGTGACATTGCTACGTCAACGTCGGTTAGAGCACGACACACGTTAGGGTTTGTGCGGCTCATTTTTCCCGAGTTGCAATCACATGGTCTATAAGTGAGAGTACACGACCCACGTCGTTAAACAACTTAGATCATTTTTAGTACTATATGTACATGGTCTGAGACAAAAGCCTATGTTATAGGGAAACACGTTCTGTGTCTTTGGATGGTGTAGGTGTCATTCATGATTCAAGAAACACAATCCATGTCTAGGGCGACACAATCTGTTTTCCCCTTGTCCTGGTGTCAGCCATGAAGAATACGATCGGCAACATGGTGACGCGTTCGTCCGTAACCCCGAACGTGGACATGTTGTTGAGGATGCCGTCCGCGTTCAGTTCCCCTATTCATCTATCCTACACATATGAAAAACTCTAATGTTGATCCTCCTTACATACACTGATTTTGTTGGACGGTTCCTGTTCTCTGAGTTCATCTTCTCGTAGTTGATCTTCCTCTATTCCTCTAGGAGAGAAAAAAAGAGGAGAGAGAGAGAGAGAGAGAGAGAGAGAGAGAGAGAGAGAGAGAGAGAGAATTTGATGTTTGGCCTTGAGGAGAAAATAATGAGGGCATCTCCTCAATTAACATGATCTATTTATAAGGTCTCTTATGGCATAATCTAAATCCTACACGGCTTAAGTCATTATTTTATTTTATCTTGGAATCAAATTTATTAAAATATTAGTATTTATCTCAAAGTTGAATTTGAACTCGGGTGGAACAACACGGTCCGTTCTTGCCCCAACATAGCCTGTGTTGTGTTGATGTGGTCGGAGTCCCACACGGACACGATGTCTGTCCTCTTCGTGTCATACAGTTGGTACAACATGGTTCGTGTCCTGATAGGACACGGTCCATGTTGGGCTTCCTTTTATGACACATTCTCGTTTTATATGAAATGTGCAACACGACCCATGTTCAAAGGGAAAACCACTCATGTTTGGCATTTTCCTAACTATTTTCATTATTTTGAATTCTCAGGGCATTATAATGGCTCTAGTTTTTTTTTACTAATGTGTGTGTACACACACACACACACACACACACACACACATATATATATATATATATATATAAAGTATTTAATAAAGTAATGGAAATTCTAATCTCAAACTCATATTTTTTTAAAGAATAAAATTCTCTAATGATATATGTATGTGGCGACCATATTTTTTTTGAAAAGATAAGCTAACTTTTTCTGGACAACTAAACAAAATTTGGTAATAAAAAGTTTGTTATATCAGAAAATAATATTCTTTTATATATAAATATCTTTTTAGCAAAATGCTTGCTATATAAGGTAATAAATTAAAATTATAATATATATTTTTAAAGAGTCGTAACTTGAATGAAACAAATAAAATGATAGATAAAATAAGAAAGACAAAAAAATATAATAAAATGTCTTTTATATATTTTTGGAATTTTCTCTATTGTGCCATAAAAATAGTTTTATGATAAATCTTTGTTATATAAAATAATTTTCACATGTCCGAAATAAAAAAAAACTAAACTTAGAAAAATCTGGGGGTGAGTGTGTTATTTGGGTCATCAGTTAGATTAATAATCTAAGTCAAATCAATTATATGAATTTCAAGTCTTCATAACTCTATAATTTAATCTAGATAATCTCACATTGATGTAGTATTAATTAATATTAAACCTCTATTATTTTTTCCTAATAAGATATATATATATTGAAGTGTTGAATAAAGAAATGGAAATTCTCATCTGAAGTTCACTAATACTCTTGATGTTTCCGCCCATCTAAACGAATTGGTTTGTCTAATACTCTTGAATATAACTCAATTAAAATATTTTTTTTTTCAAACAGTGATCCTAAAAATTAAATTTAAGTTTAACAATAAAGGAAAAGCATGCTTTTATTTATTAAACTATCCCACAATTTGATCCAATGATTAGAATTGGATTTTTGATCCATTTTGACTGGTCTGTTCAATCCTTACTAATTATCTGTTATGACCATACATTGCGGCAATAAGATCGAACAACCATCCATTTTTTATACGCCGACTGGTCCTATAAAATTCTAAACACTTTGTCTATTTATTCCTCACTATTTTTCTGTTTTCCCTCAATTGCTTCACTCACTTCCTGTTAATTCCTCAAAACAACGAGTATGTTTTTTTTTCGTTGTGTTGCAATTGTAAGACTTTTTAGTTCATGCAATTTTTATCTCTTTACAATAAGAAGATTAAGATAATATACATTAAACAAAGACAACAATCATCAAAAGAAAACTTCAGTCAATGTTGCCAGAAGAAGAGGGACATGAGTCTCTCGTAACAAGATATAACATAGAAGACCATACAAAAATTCAAAAAGGTATATCTCTAAGTTTTATATTATAATTTATTGTTTTGTTGTTTAAAATATTATTATATTTCAGAATATCTTTAGGGTAGCATTGCTCCAAATTATGTTAGATTTATTATTTTGGATTTGAGTTTATTCTTTTTTATTTTAGATAATTTAATTTTTGTTTGCAGATATATGTTGTGGCGCTCATGTGGCAAGATTATTTTTCTGTTGACAACTCATTTGAGGTGTCGTGGTCCTTTTTCTTTGTGAATAGAGTGAGTCCAAGATTTTTGAAAATATTATATACACAATACAAAGAAGTATTGAGCATGTTTTTTTTCTCATATCAAAGTGTTATTTTCCTCATACTATCAAAAGTCTTGTGGTAGGATAATTTATTTATTCTCTTGAAAATTTGCATGGGTGCAACCAAAGTTGCTTAATATGGTTAAAAACAATTAATTTATGTTAGCACTCTAGTGTTGATTTTAATATTTCAACGTTTGAGTTTCTTTCTTTCTATTTATCTAATTTATATTGTGTTTGTGTTTGTAGATTTACTATGTAAAGCACAAATCACAAGCATATTTTTCACATTCGTTTGAGGTGTCACGACCCTTTCCCTTGAAAAAGTGGGCTGGATGTTTTCAAAAGTATCGTAGAGACAACATGAAAGATTTTGATATACGTCTAGATGAAAAGGTACTTTATATTTTTATTTTAAATTTTTATTACGTTGTTATTTAATTTGGTCTATATTAGTTTCCTTTGACATGTTCCTTCGTTGTAAAAAAAATGACTATTTTTTCAACTATCATTGAGTTCCTTTTGTTTTTTTTGCAGTGATATTGTCTTTGTACTCTTTGTTAGTCATGTTCAGCATATCATTCAATTAGGAGAACTTCAACCTATTGGTGAACAATTGGATTTAGTTATGGAGAGATGAAGTGAAACGATGATGAAAGAATTTTTTGCTTTCTGGAACCAAAGAGATACATCAGGGGATTGGTTAAGGATCTCTTAGGAGGATGTATTCATTCGAGATGCATATGGACTTTTCTCATACTCCTAAGTGCTGGTGTTGTTCTTTAGTAGCAAATATATTTATTCAAAACCACCAACTATATAAGATTCTCATCCAATTGGTTCCACAAATTGGAACAAGATCTGATACTCTTTTTGTTAATTGTACAACTATTGACCTTCAGAAGTTTGATAATTCTACTCACTTGAATGTGTATTCTAGATAACAACACTTTTCATATCATGAACTCT
>LTAE01001648.1:9881-52368 GCA_001647135.1 Pontederia paniculata | reverse complement strand
TATATATATATATATATATATAATGTGGAAGTATCGGAATACATACATCGACCGAATATGTCTCCAGAAAAGGAGCAAACTTAACTAGCAAAGTGGCAGCGCGAATGTGTTTTGGAGGTATCCTGAGTATCAAGTGTTTTAATTGAACAAATTGAGATTGTGATTCCGGTAATACAAACACCTGAAAACAAATGTAATTATAATTCAAAGAAGTTAGATGGTTTTTCAGAAAAAAAAATAGATGAACACAATAAACAAGTAATTATTATAGTACCCGATGTTTCAATTTAGTTAGTTGCAACTCCAGAGTCTTCAAATAAGGCATACCATTGAGTTGATTCATAACACGTATGAAAGAACGTGAAGATTGTTGGATCTTTGCTTCTTCAAGCGATAAACTTTGCCTAAATACTAATGGCACCTGTTGTCACATTGTGTTGCTAGTATAACTTAGTTGTTAATTACAAGTAATTTTTTTAAGGGAAGTATTATAACACTAATTTTTTTTTCATAAATGAATATCTCAGTATGTAAGGAAAGAGAATCCAAAAACTCCTGCCTACCACAAAAAAATCTAATGAATTTATAAGAAAGTGAACAAGAGAAAAAAAATACTCATCAACATGAAATGCAAACAACAAATCGATCTAAAACTTTTAATGTTTGGAACAAAAAAATTTAGTATGATAACACCAATATCTAAAATGACATTTTTTTCTACGTGAAAGAAAATGTCATAGCATAAAAATAAAATTACATGCACAAAATTAAAATAATTGGAGAACTCACTAGAACTATTTTTTTCTACACATAATATATATATGATGAGAGCAAAATAAAAAGATAACTAGGAGACTTTCAAACATACTACCTGAACCCCTGCTTAGTAATTACAAATTCTTGCATAACTTTGCTAAGGATCGAACTACAAAAAAAGAAAAATAATTGGAATATGTATAAAGAATTATCTAAAGATTATGAGTCCAAAAACAAATGCAAATAATCCAAAATAGATCAATCAGATTTCAAAAAAAAGGTTGTAAATTAGAGCTAATTACAACTAAATTTTTTAAGTGAAGTATTGTAGCACTAATTTCTGGTCATGAACATACATGTAGAAAAATAGAACCCAAAAACTCTTGTTGGGTGACAACACAGTCTATTACAAAAAAAAATTTAATGAATATATAAGAAAGTTCATTAAAAAATAATTGATTCAAAATAAAATGCAAACAACACAATCGATCTAAAATTGTTAATGTTTGAGACAAATAAGTTTGTTATCATAGCACGAATATCCAAAGTGACATTTTTAATATACAAAAGGAAATAAAATTAAATGTATGTGTGGCCACAAGCTACCAAAACAACAAAAAAACTAAAAAAATAAAAAAGATAACTAAGAAAAAAAACCCTGCTCAATGACCACAAATTCCTATAGAATTTTTTATAGCCACAAGCTACTTAAAAATTGCAATTGGTAAAAGATTATTTAAGAAAGATTGATCCTAAAACAAATAAAAATCACAAAAAGTGCAGCAATCTGATTTTCAGAAAAAAAAAGAATGTGAGGTAAATCAGGCTAATTACAACTGTATATTTTAGTATCCTAACAATAATGTCTTTTCATATATATGCATATACGAGTAAATTTTTTTTAATGAATTTATAAGAAAGAGAACCCAAAAACTCCTAGTATAAAAAAATTCTAATGAATCTATATGGAAATCGATCTAGAAAAAAAAACTGATCCAAAATAAAATGTGAACAACACAATCAATTTACAATTTATAATNTATATATATATATATATATATAATGTGGAAGTATCGGAATACATACATCGACCGAATATGTCTCCAGAAAAGGAGCAAACTTAACTAGCAAAGTGGCAGCGCGAATGTGTTTTGGAGGTATCCTGAGTATCAAGTGTTTTAATTGAACAAATTGAGATTGTGATTCCGGTAATACAAACACCTGAAAACAAATGTAATTATAATTCAAAGAAGTTAGATGGTTTTTCAGAAAAAAAATAGATGAACATAATAAACAAGTAATTATTATAGTACCCGATGTTTCAATTTAGTTAGTTGCAACTCCAGAGTCTTCAAATAAGGCATACCATTGAGTTGATTCATAACACGTATGAAAGAACGTGAAGATTGTTGGATCTTTGCTTCTTCAAGCAATAAACTTTGCCTAAATACTAATGGCACCTGTTGTCCACCTGAATACTGAAGGAAAGAGAGACCCGGCGCGTGCAAGTTCACCTTTGTTAACTTATAACAAGAAGTGATCTTTAAAACTTGTAGCTGTGGTAATGTCCTAGGAACTTCGAAATTAACCAGTAGATGGCACGAGTGGAGCTCCAAGGTCTTTAGAGCAACACATTGAGGTAACAAATCCCAGATGACTCCGACAGTGATATCTACCGAATCCAAGCGAAGATGTATCAGATTCCTAATTTTGCTTCCAAGCTCTCCAATGGACATCCTCTTTCACTTGACAAGTAATGACAAGGAAAACTATATGGGACATGAGGATTTTCTATTAGTGCACTCAAATAAAGAACAATGCGCTTCGTCCTAGACCTAACAGCAAATGAAACCCACCTATCAAGACAAAGGGCATGCTCTCCTCCACCATCAAGGAAAAACTTAATAACTAAGCTTTCAACTCCAACACCACACAATAAATTTGTTAGTGATCTTCCTTCCAACATTATTGCTAACCATAGGATCCCACTGGTTCCAATCACCATCATCATAATAAACTGGCGTTCTCAAGATACGCAGGTACATTTCCTTAGTTTTAACGGAAAGCACATTTGTAGCGTCCAGAAGGTGATTATCAGTATGTTTCCATAAGTTTCTCCACCTGCGTGATAGCACGCTTGTTCTTGCAGCCTCTTTCAATTCTATTAATGATATTATTTTGATGAGGATGTCCTGCAAAACTATGAAAACTAGCATAAGGAAAATTCAAAGTCTGTTTAGTTAAGGGGAACTAAATTGTTAGAATATTTGTGCACTTCTTTTATATTTGAAAAAGTTGAAAACTTTGCGTTCAGCATATAAGTAATTACAGCTTAACAAAATAAATGTGATAATGATAGTTGGAACTGAATCAATGATAACCGATTAGCCTCTGAACCATTATGTATATGGATCAAATACTAAGCTTCACAAGTGGGGGTTCAACGACAATCTCTGACCAACACGAAGAACCACATATGATTGAAAATGTATAATATTGCAAAGCTAAAAATCATTTTGATTGTTTACGGGTCCGATTTGATTCGACTCGAACTCAAATTCGGTCCAACCCGATTAATTTTATTCGGATTGGGTTGAGTCGGATTGATGACAAATTAGTCGTCGAATTCGATCTAACCTATTCTCCATATATTGGATTGGGTCGGATCATCAGTTTACCCGTTTAAATTTTTTTATATTTTAAATTATTTTTTATAATATTTAGCAGTTAATTATATTTTTAAAAAGAAAGAAATATATTTTTTCAAAAGTTTGTAATACTTTTAAAGGATATAAGTATAAATCTTTAATTTATTTTAATTTTATAGAAATATAAAATTATTATCAAGAATATTGATTTATATTATAAAAATATATATAAAAGTTCGGATCGTCAAGTTGAGTCAGGTTGATCGAGTTTGAAAAATTAAAATATGTACCCAACCTATTATGATCGTGTTATGATCGGGTCGATTGGGTCTGACTCGACCAACTATCCGATCCGACTCAATTGAAATTGGATCGGTTCGGATCATCGAGTTCATCGGGTGAATCTGATCCGGTGAACATCTCTAGGTTACCCTATTGTCATTGCAGAATATATTATTGTCATTTTATTTTATTATACGATGGTAAAAGTGTTCAGAACTAACAGAAAAAGAAATAGCAAAATCATTTTTTGAAGTGGTATTATGGCAAAACTGATGATTGCAGAACCTATGGAACATATTTTACTTTACCTTGGGGACGTCTTCGGCTTTCTTCATGTTTAGTTTCTGCACAATGCGCACAGCAGAGCCCTTATATTGTGGAAGACGAATTTCAAATAGTCAATGTTGGCACTCGGGCTGTCAATTCGAACGTCTCAAATTCAATTACTACGATGAATTAGGCCTTTGTTACAAATTAAAATTAAAAAAAGAATAATTCTGACATGCAAAGTAGACATATAAATTTTGTGGCTTCAAGTTCTGAATTAGATTTGCATATTGAAGATTCAAGCAGCCACAGATAGAACGCCAGCAGGCAACAACTAGCAAACTAGTAACTTAAACAGTTCAACGCAATGGGCACGCACAAGGCAGTAGCAAACAGGACAAAGATCAATATCCGAACAATTAATGGTGGGCCGGCGGCGAGGAAAGGTTAGCCAAAGTCTGATGATTGTAACAGATCAACCAAACATGACGATAATTGATAAGAACCGTAGAGCTAAAAGAGGCCTCTATTTTTATAGAGGCTGAAACCAGTTTTCCTCTATAAATTGGGATAAATTTAAAGAAAATGATAGTTACGATTGGACTTGAACTCTGCAACTTCAAACAAATGTTTTCAATCAGGATTGAATGAAACAAGTTTTACTCCAACTCTTAAAAGGATGTAAAAAGCAACAATATTTCATCATTAAAGTTTTAATGCAACTTTAAGGGTGCGTTTGGACAGCAGAAAAAAAAAGCAATCATTATAAGAACTTAGGTTTTAGGCAAAACATCACATTGAAATCAACCTTTTTAGCTTTTTTTTATGATATATAATTTTTAAAAATATTTATTACTTTAATAATATATTAATAAATTATTTTTTAGTTTAAAATAGTAATATTAAATGAATTACATTATTATGCTTATAAATAATAAAGATTTATTTTTTTTCTTTTTTTTTTTTGCTTTTATTTTTATCTCTTTCATTTTTTAACTTTATTTTGACTTTTGTACTTTTACATCATCTAATTTTTTTAATTAGCCTTATAATTAAGTCGCTTAATTAAACTATTATTACACTAATTTTATTATTAAATTTAATCAAGATAATTATTTCATATTAATTTTTCTTTTTTCTTTTATGTGTTGCTTCTTTTTACATAAATTCAAATTTATGTCTCTTCTTTTTAATTTTAAATATTTATAATATCTTAATTATTTTTTGGCATTAATTTGTTTGTTAGTTCATCGTTAATCAAACTACAAAAAAAATTATTTAATATGCTTGTCATTATTTGATATATCACATTAAATTTTATTTGTCTTTTAAATGTGTAAATAATAAATTATTATTATTAGTAGCATTTTAAAGCAAGTTTATATTATTAATTAATTTAGTAAGTATATAAAATAAATAATAATCAATTATCATAAGTATATATTTAATTTAATAATTTTGTCTTTTTATAAAATAAAATTATCTTTTAGTTCTAAAAGTTCATTCAAACATCCATCGAACTAAAATATCTAATCAACATTTTAGTTCTCCATTATTATACTTTTTTTATTCAAACACCAAAATAAAATTTATTTATCTAATCAATTAGTTATTGAGGACTAATAACATAAGTTCTTGCATCCAAACAATATCTAAAACTTTTTTTATCCTTCGAGCAAGGGAACGCCTGCCACATCCTTCTGCGCCGGCGAGCATGGGACAACGTACAATCGTACCTGGATCAAATGACATAATGAATGATGACATGCTACATGCATATAAGTAGTAGTTCAGCTTGCATGTACAGGTGGGAGTTGAATGCTAACTACACCCTCTAACTACCTAACTACCGCCTTGTGCTGTCCTTCGCATCTTCAATAGGCACTCGCGTCATTGCATTGCACCCTGCCTAGACCGATGACACAGAGATGGGAAGTGCAACACCCCATTTTCCTATATGGACAATCAGTTTAATTTGACTCCAACTCAAAATATTAAACCTACCCTTGTAGTTGTATATAACTCTAAGAATTCTCAAAACCCTCGTAATTTATCTCAATCCCTTATAAAGTTTTCTCTCCTCTTTGTCTTCTCTACTTTTCTTCCTTCAAGGTCTTAAAGACAAATCTATTTTTGTCTTTTATTTTCTTTTTTTATCTCATATATAGAGATACATGTAGGAGGAGATCTACTTGGGGAAAGAACCTAACACTATTGCAAAGCACGAGAAAAATAATTAAGAATCATCATGGAAAAGTATGTAAGTGAACCCATTGGATTTATAGAGAATTTAAAAATATCTTTTTTTATTGATGAGATTAGGAAAAATAATATATTTTTCCTATATAATACAAGGTTTTATTGATCCTTAATGATACAAATCATGATAGTTAGGGTTCATGCACATTTTAATCCTATTCCTAAATCATAAAAGATTGAATTTAATTCCACAAGGCGAAGGCAAGGGATGGCGCCTACCGAACAACACGAACCATGTTGACCCTTGACATGACCTAGGTTAGCCGGCAAGCGGTCAGCCTTTGCCTTCACCTTGTCGAATTAAATACAATCTTTTAATATTTAGGAACATGATTAAAATTTGTGGGAAATCTTCAACACAATCGCTGTTAGTTGGCCATGATGAATCATAGTAGATGGACACAGACCGCGCCACCAAGGACGTAGGTCGTGTCGCTCAGCCAATGCATGCATTAAGATAAACTCTAAAAAATTATTATCATTATCATGACTTAAGTGACAAAAAGACCCATGTGGAAATGTGATAGGACCGCGTCTTAACTAAATGACACTAGCAACACAGTGAGCGTCGACGAACTCATACCGCGGAGATGACACCAGCTAAAAATAGATCACACTCGATTGAGAAACGGACCACGTCATACGAGGAGGAAGATGTGAATTGTGCCTACAGAAAATGGCTCGTATCGCACCTTGACATGAGCCATTTTTCTCCTAGAAATGCATGCCGACTGAAAATGGACCATGTTCACCTCAGACATGGGTCGTTTTCTAGAAGCCAAAATGATGAATGCTTTATGTGATGATATATTTATTAAAGAAAGATATAAAAGTATTAAGAAAAAATAAGAAAGTTAAAAGAAGCAAGATAAAAGATGAAAGTTGTGGGTCTTCATGTGCACTAATTGTTAAAGGGAGCAAAGAACGAAAATTAAAGAATGGAAGTTAAAGATAGAGACATGGGTATAGCTAAAGGTAAAATAGTGAAATGCCACGCTGATGAAGATAAAACACTTTAGTCATTGTTCTTCTTGTAATAACTCTTTAACATGTGCAACAAACTCAGGACTTTCACCATATAGGAATGCTCGTCCACTATGTAGGGTCGTCATGGTAATGTACAACCATTTACGAAGACACATGAAAGTATAAAGAGCTGAAAAGCCCTTCACATAATCAAAAGATCAAAGATGAAAGAAAGTAAGAAATAACTTCTAAGAAAGAAAGAAAAGTAAAGTAAGCAAAAAAGAAAAAAAAAAGATAGATGCAAAAATAAAAGCAAAGAAAAAAATACAGAAGAAATATTGTTCTAAGAAAAGAAAGACACAAAGACAGAAGAATAATTTGATGGATGAAAAGCAGTTCAAAGAGATTGATGTTTATAATTATTTGCTCAATGCTTTATGTCATGTTAAATATTTTTCTATCCAAAGGTTTTCAAGTAAAATAAAGACTATTTCCCATCATAATTTATAATTATTTTGTTCTTATTTACCCTATTGAGTCTTATATACCAGGCATTAGCTTACGTGAGGTCATATCTGTGTCCTGCAGGCATATGGGACTAAGTGATGATGATGGTGGCATGGACAACGATGATGTTCATGACGACACAAGAAGATTGCACATGATTTGGACTAGGTTCAGCTAAATGTCAATTGATAGAGTTGTAGCATAAAGTATTTACTTAAGATGACCTAAATCCTCATTTGTATGATTAAGTCTTCCACAATATAAAATTTTAAATTATTTAATTTGGATTCTCCACATATATATATATATATATATATATATATATATATATATATATATATATATTTACTTGATTATAAAAAATATTAAACCTCCTTGTATATAACTCTAAGAATTCTCAAAACCTTCTTAATTTATGTCAATTCCTTATAAAGTTTTCTGTCCTCTCTGTCTTCTCTGTTTTTCTTCCTTCAAGGTCTTAAAGACAAATCTATTTTTGTCTTTTATTTTCTTTTTTTTCTTGGTCTCATATATAGAGATACATGTAGGAGGAGATCTACTTGGGGAAAGAACCTAACACTATTGGAAAGAACGAGAAAAATAATTAAGAATCATTATGGAAAAAGTATGTAAGTGAACCCCTTGGGTTGATAGAGGATTTAAAAATATCTTTTTTTACTCATGAGATTAGAAAAAATATATATTTTTCCTATATAATATAAGGTTTTATTGATCCTTAATGATAGAAATCATGATAGTTAGGGTTCATGCACATTTTAGTCCTATTCCTAAATCATAAAAGATTGTATTTAATTCCACAAGGCGAAGGAAAGGGTTGGCCGCCTACCGGACAACACGAACCATGTTGACCCTTGACATGACCTAGGTTAGCCGGCAAACGGTCGGCCTTTGCCTTTGCCTTGTCGAATTAAATACAATCTTTTAGTATTTAGGAACTTGATTAAAAGTTGTGGGAAACCTTCAACACAATCCCTGTTAGTTGGCCATGATGAATCATAGTAGATCGACACGGACTACGCCACCAAGGATGTAGGTCGTGTCGCTCAGCCAATGCATGCATTAAGATAAACCCTAAAAATTATTATCATTATCATGACTTAAGCGACAAAAAGACCCATGTGGAAATGTGATAGACCGCGTCTTAACTAAATGATACTAGCAATACAGTGTGCGTCGACGAACTCATACCACGGAGATGACATAATCTAAAAATATAAAACACTCGATTGAGAAACGAACCACATCCTATGAGGAGGAAGATGTGAATTGTGCCTACAAAAAATGGCTTGTATCGCATCTTGACATGAGCCATTCTTTCCCTAGAATTGCATGCCGACTGAAAATGGATCATGTTCACCTGGGACATGGGTCGTTTTCTAGAAGCCAGAATGATTAATGCTTTATGTGATGATATGTTTATTAAAGAAAGATATAAAAGAAAGATTTAAAAGTATTAAGAAAAAATAAGAAAATTAAAAGAAGCAAGATAAAAGATGAAAGTTGTGAGTCTTCATGTGCACTGATTGTTAAAGGGAGCAAAGAACGAAAATTAAAGATTGGAAGTTAAAGATAGAGACATGGGTAAAGCTAAAGGTAAAATAGTGAAATTCCATGATGATGAAGATATAACACTTTAGTCATTGTTCTTCTTGTAAGAACTCTCCAACATGTGCAACAAACTCAGGACTGTCACCATATAGGAATGTCCGTCCACTATGTAGGGTCATCATGGTAATGTACAACCATCTACGAAGACACATGAAAGTATCAAGAGATGAAAAGCCCTTCACATAATCAAAAAATCAAAGATGAATAAGCTAAGAAATAACTTCAAAGAAAGAAAGAAAAGTAAAGTAAGCAAAAAAGAAAAAAAAAGAAAGATGCAAAAATTAAAGCAAATAAAAAAATACAGAACAAATATTGTTCTAAGAAAAGAAAGACACAAAGGCAAAAGAATAATCTGATGGATGAAAAGTAGTTCAAAAAGATTGATGTTTATAATTATTTGATCAATGCTTTATCCCATGTTAAATATTTTTCTATCCAAAGGTTTTCAAGTATGATAAAGACTATTTCCCATCATGATTCTTATTTACCCTATTGAGTCTTATATACCAGGCATTAGCTTACGTGAGCTCATATATGTGTCCTGCAAGTATATAGAAGTAAGTGATGATGATGGTGGCATGGACGATGATGATGTTCATGACGACACAAGAAGATTGTACATGGTTTGGACTAGGTTCAACTAAATGTCAATTGATAGAGTTGTAGCATAAAGTATTTACTTAAGATGACCTTAGTCCTCATTTGTATGATTAAGTCTTCTACAATGTAAAGTTTTAAATTATTTAATTTGGATTTTCCACGCATATATATTTACTTGATTATAAAAAAATTCAAAGCTCAAGCCAATGAATGAAAGGTTAAGTAAGCGTAATGTTTTCAGAAACCATCCAAATGAACATATGGAGTTTGCTTTTGGGGGTATCACAGGAACATTCCTTCATAACCGTGTAGGGTGAGCTCGATGCAGGTGGACGGGGCCACTCCACCACGCCATCGCATGTAATGAACCTGCCATAGTTGCCGGTGAGAGAACTACCTAAAGGCATGTAGTCAACTCTAGTGGTTGTTCAGGGAGCAGGCTCAAACCCATTGAGGGGAAGAGGAAGTGCGCTAGACGAATGTAAGAGCAAGTGTTCTTAAAGTTCATGGAAATATTTAGAATATATATATATATAATTTGTGAAATAATTTGATTACTAAAGACAATTTTTAAAGCGAAAAACATTTTCACCAAAGGAATCTATAACTTTTGGGCAACAATATAATTAGGGAAAAAGGAATGTGTAGCACCCTTGTATAGATAGTGTCGACACTTTCTGTTGAAGTGAACATTATATGGGAAAAGACTAAACAAATATTTATGAAATTATATTCTTTTCCCTAATGCATAAATTTAAATGAGATAATGATAATAATATAGAGAATTAACTCGATCAAGAGGCACACAAAATTTACTTGGAAAATTTCTTAAGGTGAGAGGAAAAAAATCACGGAAGCGAGCAGCAAATCTTTCACTATGAAAAAATAATAGGATACAAAGTTTTTTCTCTGATCAAAGTAGAGGATTATAAAATAAAAGCCTCATGAATTAATCGTGAATCTCCCAGAATAATTTGTCTAAACAACAAGATAGGTGTCAGAAGGATCTCATTAGATTATCAGAGATTGGTGAGAAAGCTCTTGAGAATCACTGTATGAAGTTTCATTGAAATAGATCAAAACTCGTCCCCGAATGAAAACCCCAAAAAAGCTTCTCTTTTCTCTCCTCTTTCTCTCTCCTCCTCACATCTCGTAGACGACAACACCCTTAAAAAACTCACATTAACCTTTTCTTTAATCACGTCATGTGACATGTTTAATTCCAACACACTTTTCTTTTTTTCTTCTTGTTGGATCCAACAAATTCCCCTTCTTAATTATGTGAATGACTCCACCAAACTTGCATGCTCTAGCACAACTCATTTTTCTCTTTAGATAGAGGCTTAGTCATCATATCTGACACATTATTATTAGCATGAGTCTTTTGAAGATAAATCTTCTTCTTTTCGATCTCACATGTATCCAGTGATAACGAGCATCAATATGCTTGGACTTAAAATGAAAACAAGAATGCTTACTCATATGTATAACACTCTGATTATCACAGTGAATATGATGCTCCTACTTGAGGGCTAAGTCCCCTAAAAATTATTTCATCCACAACATTTTTTACATGCTTTAGTAGCTGTGATATATTCTACGTTAGTTGTTGATAGTGCAACACAATTCTGTAACTTGGACGACCAAAAGACTGCTTCACCAACAAATATCATCAAGTAGTTAGAAGTAGGCTTTCTATTATCCACATCACCTGCCATGTCAGCATCAGTATAACCCTCCGATACTAGATCTGCATCAGAAAAATATAAACATACTTTAGAAATGTCTCAAAAAAATATGAGAATCCACTTGACTACATCCCAATACTCTCTATCAGGATTTGATAGGAATCAACTGACCACACAATTGCATATGTTACGTTTGATCTCATGCAAATCATTGCATACATAAGACTGCCAACTCCAAATGCATATGGTACATTCTTCATCTTCTATTTCTCAATATTGTTTATTGTACACTATTTATAATTCAACTTGAAGTGATAATGAAACAACTTTTGTATCATTCATATTAAATCTCTCCAAGACTTCCTCAATATACTTCTCTTGAAATAATCATAATTTACACTGCTCTCGATCACAAATGATCCTCATGCTAAGGATGTGCTCTACTACTCTTAGGTCTTTCATGAAAAAATATTGACTCATCTCTTATTTTAGTTTATCAATCTTGTTTTTATCACGGCCTACAATAAGTATGTCATCAACATATAGCAACAAAATAATAAAATCATCATGTAAAAAATTTTTCACGAAGACACAATGATATGTGTTTGTCTTATGTATCCTCGTTGCATCATGAATGACTCAAATTTCTTATACCATTGATGAGGTGATTATTTTAGCCCATATAAGTTTTTTTTCTCAATCTACATATCAGGTGTTCCTTGTCTTTCAGCTGCAAGCCTTTTGGTTGCTCCATCTAAATTTTTTCTTCCAAGTCACCATGTAGAAAAGTTGTATTGACGTAAGTTGCTCAACTTCCAAGTTCTTGCTACAACTTATCCAAGAACTACATGAATTGATGATATTTTAATTATTGATGAGAATATATCATCAAAGTCAAATCCTTTCTTCTGACTGAATCCTTGACAACTAATCTTTCCTTGTACATTGGGTGTGAATTAATATATTCACTCTTTAGCCGAAATATTCATTTATTCTTGAGTGTTCTTTTTTCCTTTGAGAAGCTTCACTAGTTTATAAGTGTTGTTCTCATGATGAAATTACATCTCCTCCTGCAAGACTTTGATCTACTCAATTTTTTGCTCATGATAGCATTCTAGTTCTCCCCCTTTAGTAAATAACATATACTCAGTTGGGGAATATTGCTTTGATTCTTGTCGATCTTCTCGCTTGAGGTTTTGACTCTAATACATCTTACTCGATAAGCTGCTCGACATCTTCATTAGCTTAGCTATCCGAAACTGCATCCAAATCATCTGAATATGTATCATTGTTATTGTCATCTTGATCAACTTCTAGAATAGTGTCAACTTGTGGTGCTTCAGCTGAATTCAGTTCAGCTAGATGATCTTTGAAGAATATTGACTCTTTATTTTCAATAGGTGTTCCAAGAACACTACATCTCTACTTTTGATAATTTTTCTATCATAGAATCTCATAATCTGTAGTCAAATTCTCCATCTCTAATACCCAGAAGATACACTCTTTCGTTTGGCTATCAAGTTTTGATCTCTCATCTTTTAGGATGTGAACAAAAGATCTGCAATCAGACATTTTAAGATGTTTGTACGGCACATTATTCCTTGTCCATTTTTTTAGAGGTGTATCATCATGTAGAGGTACTGATAATGAATTGTTGATTAGATCAACAACATTAATCAATGCTTCACCCCAAAAGTCTTCGATAGTTTAGTATGTAATAGTATATGTCTGACATGTTCCTCAACAGTTCTCTTCATTATCTCGGACATGCCATTTTTTGGGGAGTCTTAGAAACCATCTTCTCAAGCTTTATGTCAAAGGTGTTGTAGTATTCTTCAAACAGACCTCTATATTCATCGTCATTATTTGTGCGAGCACACTTGAGCTTTTTTTTTGTTAGTTTCTCTCTCAACTTTAGAATAATTTTTTTTGAACTTTACCAACACATCTTTATGCATGTAAGAATAGCCCAAACCCTTCTAAAGTGGTCATCAATAAATGTAATAAAATAAAAAGAACTAGTTAGAATATTATCTTTCATATAACAAATGTTAGTATATACCAAATCAAGTATGTGCTAACTTTTAGATAAAAGTGTTTTGTTAAATAAAACTCTAGTACGCTTACCAGCTAAACAATGCACATGTACATCAAGAAATGTGTCTTTTATGGTTGAAAAGCATATTTTTCCGAGTTAGTATCTAAAGTCCTCTATCATCAATGTGACCAAGTATTTTGTCCCATAACTCTAAAAAAGACATCTCTGCAGCCATATTTACTTCACTAGTGTAGTGTTGTGCATCAGTCTTATAAAGTGCACGATCTCTTTGTCCTCTTGCCAGAAATAGTGAAGTCTTTTGAGTTTCAATAGTTCCCTTTGGAGTTACTTTCATAACATTCTTCATCCTATTTTCCAATTGAAATCAGGTTCAATCAGACATCAAGTACATGCCTCAAATCTTTCAGCACAATCTTATAATCTATGTTGGTCTTCAATTGAATATAACAAATACCAATAATTAGAGACTCATACTTGTTTCTCATCTTAACTAACCCAAATGTACTCTTTGTATATATTGAGAAGACATCTTTGTGTGGGGTAACATGAAATGAAGTTGTAGTATCTAAGATCCAAAGAGTCCTGAAACACAATATTGATACAATCTTCTTCAATAAGAAAGTATACATCACCAGATGCAGCCACTGCAACGTTGTTTCCATTACTAATCTTCTTCTCCTTTTAACCATGTTAGACCCTTCATGTGACTTGTCATCTTTCAGTTTTTTGAAGTGTCCCAGCTTGCCACAATAATGACAAGTAAGATTTTTTTTCCTTCGATTTTTCTTTGTACCTCAATCGATCATGATTGTGAGAGTTTATCTATTTATTTCTCCTATCTTCCATAGTTAACACTTCTGATGAGTTTTTGAATTTGGCTCTTGCCTTCTTGCTCTCGTCATTGAAAAAATTATTTTTGATAATTTCCAAGAATGACTTTTCTCGTAAAGCAGAATTTTTAAAAGACAATGAGTGTTTCCCAACTATTAGCTAACAAACTCAATAATAGTAATGCGTGAATCTCATCATCATACATATATTTTACTGAGGTCAACTTGTTAATTAATTTTTGAAAGCTACCTAGATTTTCTACAATGACTATCTTTATACTTTAGGTTAATAAGTTTTTTCATCACCGACACCTTATTTTGCGATTATTCACACTCGTACATTTTTTAGAATTTTTACAGATTTGATTAGGTTCATCAATATTAGCAATATGATGAAACACCTTATAGTTGACTCATTGTTAGATTTGTGTAACAGTTTTGATCTTTAATCTCCCTCACTTTATGCCATCCATATCCTCGTGTTTTGCAGCATCACCTTCGATTGAATCATAAAGATCTCTGAATTATCTTAGGTTTCCAAATAGAATAATTTGATCCTATCAACACAAACACCCAACTAGGGGAATTATTATTCTCCATTAAATTTATACAATTTGATAACCTTGCTATGGTATCATTGTTGGGAAAGACTGAATAGATATTTGCGAAATTATCTTCTTTCCCCTAATGCATAAATTTAAATGGGACATTGATAATAATATAGAGAATTAAATCAGACCAAAGAGACACAAGATTTACGTGAAAAACCTCTTAAGGCGGGAGAAAAAAACCATGGGGCGAGCAATAAATCTTTCACTATGAAAAAAATAGTATGATACAAAGTTTTTTCCCTGATCAACGCAAAGGAATACAAAAATAAAAGGCTCAATAATTAATCTTGGATCTCGTAGAATAATCTCTTCGACATACGTTAATCAAATTGATAAGAAGACTCTTGAAAATCATTGCCTGAAGTTTCATCGAAAATAGATTGAAACTCGTCCCCGAATGAAAACCCAAAAAAAACTTCTCTCATGTCCTCTATCTTTCTCCTCCTCACAGCTCGTAGACGACGATGGGTTTAAACATATTCACGCTAACTTTTTTCTTTTAATCATGTCACATGACGTGTTTTATCACAACACAATTTTCTTTTTTGTCTTCTTGCTATAAAGTATTATTTTGTACAAAAAATATCATTATTTTATAGTGCGTTACACGCACTATACTAAAAGTGTGCTACACGATCTTTAACCCTATATACTTATTATTTTTTTAAAAACTTAAAAATTATATTATTATATACACAAAATCCTAGGAGAGATTATCATGTATAGAGTCTTAAATGTGCCTTTATCCGTTGCATGATTGAATATAGTATCAATGTGCAGCTAAATAAGATATGAAACAATTTATTACGTATAGTTGTATGTGAACTGATATTATTTACATTTTAGGCAAATATTTATTTTTAGCACAATAAATTGCATACAGCAATGATAATAAGTTTCACTTGTCTCTCGCAATACTTGAGCATCGAGATTTTGAGAGAGAATTATATAGAGTGGAATGCTTAAACTTCTGACGAATTTTAACTAACCACTTCAAGTAGAGAGATACCGACATTTTGAGCAATATGGTGTGGGATTAAACATCTTCATATCAACATTATATAATGCCAATGTTGTCAAGTTTGAGTCCCTACCTAAATTTATTTTATAGGGATATATTCATATCATAAATTCGATATGTAAATATGTAGATTTTAGATATAATATTAATTTAATAATAATAATCTACAAAATCACACCAAACATATTATTTTTTAAAAAATACACCAAAATAACATTAATAATTAATAAATTAAATTTGATAAATCACATAAACTCACAAAAAAATTAACTATAATTAACTTTAAGATTGACAATTTCCAATGTAGATTCAATTGATATCTCGTAAATTCATATAATCAACTCATCAAATTTATGTATTAAACAAATACATGTATAAAATAATTACTATATTCTTCATAAGATACATTTATCATTTGATTACTATTATATTGGTGTCACTATCATAACTATCTTATACTAATTATTCACTATCATAACTGTACATACTAATTATTTTTTATAATATATTTTTATTAATTTTTATTTAAACATTATGATATAGAAAATGAAATAATAGAGAAAAAATGTCGAAAACTAAATTAATATACTACTTACAATAATGTTATATTATTTTTTTAGTATCAATTATAATTTACTACAAAATGGTTTTAAAATTATAGTAAGATTATAAAAAAATAATGATAAAAAACAAAAAAAAAAGAAAACAAAAGAAAAAAATAAAAGATACTATAAAAATAACAAAAACTATATAGAAGATTGTTTAAAATTATACAAATATTATAAGCAATTAAATTTGAACACATAATTATTTGCACTTTGACATCTTCACTAATCAAAATTTCACTACAACACATGTCATATAACTGTTGAATTCATTATTGGTTCAGTATTTATTTATATTTAAGTTTTTATATTGAGTTAAATTATTTTTTAACCCTAAAATTATAAAGTCAAAAGTTTTTAAGTACTAAAACTTGTTTTTGACAACCTTGACCAGTGCTACCTCTACTTGTCTCCCTCTCATAATAGGAAAAGTCAATTGTGTGGACAAACGTGTCAAAAATAACTTTCTCAAAAATGATATTCTAAAAAAAATTTGATTAGCTTCTAAAAAAATTGATCCTCTATTTTTTTACATGTAAAAAAAGATATTCAACTATAAACATCTACCTTATATGCAAATTATGATGATGAATGCCGACAACCCCACCAATCTGGAACATTCAATTTGTATCAAATTTTATAATAAAAACAATGAGAATTAAATTAAAAAGTATATAAAAGAAGTTAAGCATTTGTGAACTAACTAAAAGAAACCAAATATTTATTGTGTCAAGAAGCTTAATCTCTAGTTCCTCGAGTCTCTTCTCAAGTTGTTCAATTTTTGTGATAATTCTATTATATTCTTTGATCAAATTTGTCATTTGTGTTCTGTTCTGTATTCTACTTTCAAACTTTCCAATTTCTTATCATAGTTGACAAACCAAATAAACCATTCAATTTTCTAATCATAATTAACAAACTTAATTAATCTTCTCATACCTTGTTCGGTAATATAAAAAATGCTAAGATTTTCTTTTAAACGGTGCTAAACTTTAACATCGCTAAACTTAAACAAATAGCGATTAATTGTTACAATTTGTGTTGTACAATACCAATTATTTCTCTATCATTATATAAATATAGGCATCACCTAAAAGCTTAAACAAAAATGAGTTTTAAAAAAAACATTTGATTAGTTTCCTAAAAAATCTGATCCTCAATTTTGTTTACATGTAAAAAAAAGATATTCAACTATAAACATCAGCCTTATATGCAAATGATGAATACAGACAACCTCACCAATCTGGAACATTCAATTTCTATCAAATTTTATAATAAAAACAATAAGAATTAAATTAACAAGTATATAAAAAGAGTTAAGCATTTGTGAACTAACTAAAAGAAACCAAATATTTATTGTGTCAAGAAGATTAGTCTTCAGTTCCTCCATTCTTCTCTCAAGTTGTTCAATTTTTGTGATGATTCTATTATATTCTTTGATCAAATTTGTCATTTGTGTTATGAAAACTTTCCAATTTCTTATCATAGTTGACAAAGTAAATAAATCATTCCATTTTCTAATCATAATAGACAAACTTAATTAATATTCTCATGTCTTGTTCGATAATGTAAAAAATGTCAAGATTTTCTATTAAACAATATTAAACTTTAACATCACTAAATTTAAACAAATAGTGATTGATTGTTACAATTTGTGTTTTACAATGCCAATTATTTATCTATCATTATATAGATATAGACATCACCTAAAAGCTTATGCAACTTGAGAATATTATCGATTTTATTTGTATTTCTTTCTTTCAAATTTTTTTGAGTTTATAATTTTTAGGTACTTAAAAGAAAAGTAAAAATAGGAAAGGAGATCAAGATGTTTTTTTTACAAAAAACTAATTCTTTTTACACATAATATATATCTAAAGATAGACAAAATAAGAGATAACTAAGAAAACAATTAAACATACTCAATGACAGAGCTATATGGGTTTCTGTGCATGCAAGTGCAAGCTTACTAAATACTATAATTTTATTCATATCTTCACATAATCTTGGTTTGGCTTTAAAATGTGTGGAGTTCAAATTTTTTGCTCAAATTTTGTGATGATTCTATTATATTCTTTGATCAAATTTGTCATTTGTGTTCTGTATTCTACTTTCAAACTTTCCAATTTCTTATCATAGTTGACAAACCAAATAAAGCATTCCATTTTCTAATCATAATTGACAAACTTAATTAATCTTCTCATACCTTGTTCGGTAATGTAAAAAATGCCAAGATTTTCTATTAAACGATGCTAAACTTTAATATTGCTAAATTTAAACAAATATCGATTAATTGTTACAATTTGTGTTCTACAATGCCAATTGTTTCTCTATCATTATATAGATATAGGCATCACCTAAAAGCTTACACAAAAATGATTTTCTAAAAAAAACATTTGATTAGTTTCCTAAAAAAATCTGATCCTCAATTTTTTTTTTACATGTAAAAAAAAAGATATTCAACCAAATGATGAATGCCGACAACCCCACCAATCTGGAACATTCAATTTATATCAAATTTTATAATAAAATCAATGAGAATTAAATTAACAAGTATATAAAATAAGTTAAACATTTGTGAACTAACTAAAAAAAACCAAATATTTATTGTGTCAAGAAGATTAGTCTTCAGTTCCTCCGATCTTTTCTCAAGTTGTTCAATTTTTGTGATGATTCTGTTATATTCTTTGATCAAATTTGTCATTTGTGTTCTGCAAAATTTCCAATTTCTTATCATAGTTGACAAATCAAATAAATCATTCCATTTCTAATCATAATTGACAAACTTAATTAATCTTATCATGCCTTGTTCGATAATGTAAAAAATGCCAAGATTTTCTATTAAACAATGCTAAACTTTAATATCGCTAAACTTAAACAAATAGCGACAAATTGTTACAATTTATGTTCTATGATGCCAATTATTTATCTATCATTATATAGATATAGACATCACCTAAAAGCTTACACAGCTTGGGAATATTATCGATTTTATTTGTATTTCTTCCTTTCAATTTTTTTGAGTTTATAATTTTTAGGTACTTAAAAGAAAAGTAAAAATAGGAAAGGAGATCAAGACGTTTTTTTTATAAAAAAACTAATTCTTTTTACACATAGTATATATCTAAAGATAGACAAATAAAAGATAACTAAGAAAACAATTAAACATACTCAATGGCAGAGCACTAGAATGCTTACTAAATACTATAATTTTATTCATATTTTCACATAGTCTTGGTTTGATTTTAAAATGTGTGGGGTTCAAATTTTTTTGATGGTGTAATTTATTTCTTTATGTGTGTATTATTGAGTTGAGTTTTTTTTGTCCATCTGTTGTGTTTTTTATTTACATTTTCCCTTTTTTGTGAATATATGAATATATTTTTTTTATGTGATTATGTTTTATTTATCCTATATGTTGGTATTTTGTTTTTTAATAAATTTTCATAACATCAATTTATGCTTAATATCTTTGGCTTATTTTTCATATAATCAATTGATCATTTCTTTTTTAATCAACAATTAAATTTTGTTATGTCATATATATTCATTTTAATTATTTTAGTTCATTTAATTCTATATTATTTATTCAATATATTTTTATTCTTTAATTTTTAAAATTTTAATGTATGTTTGTTTCATTTCTTTATATATATATATATATATATATAGATCGACGGATCCTTTGCATGTATTTTTCTTTCTTTTCTTTTTATATTTATCGATTTAATATTTTTCTTTTCTATATACTAAAAAACGATCTCATAACCAGTTTAATTTGTGACTAGATAAAAAACAAAATCTAATTCTCGAATAGAAGTTAATTACACATAAAAGTGATAATGAAGTCTATTGTTATAAAGAAATGAAATAAGATTCTGACAAAATTAGGTGTAGCCAAGTAAGGTGTTGGATCTAATTTTAACTTCAAAATATACACAAGACACATGTTTTTTTATTATTATTATTATTATTATTATTAACATTGTGGCATGACCAGCTTAATTTGCTGGGTAGTCATTTTCCTTGGTTGAGAAGGCATTGTTGATGGGGGAGCTGACGTCAGCAGTCATCCGATGGATGACCCGGAATGATATGCATCCAATTCATGTAGTGCATTTGGAGCCATGGACAAACGAAACTTCCCTCCGACCCTCAGCAACTATTGACCTGTTAGTCATATTTTTTTTCCTGAGAAAAAAAATTAGCGTTTATTTTTTTATTATTCTTATAATANATATTTGACTTGAGTTTATTTATTGATTTTATTTTTTTATCTTATTTTATAATTATTTAGTACATACATTTGTTTAATTTTTATTCATTCGCATTTATTTTTTCGGACTAATTTTTTATCATATTGAATGTCATCATAATATTTTTTTCAAATTAATTATTTTTTATTAAATTTTAGATAAACAATTATTTTTATGATCATTTTTACTTTAGCATCTTAAAGTATTGTCATTTGAACAATATTTTTATTTATGTAATGATAATATTATTTTTTTATTCTTTTTATATTTATCTATCATCTTCGATTTTTTTTAAATTTATTTCAAAAAAATTAAAAGATAAAAATATTATGAAAGAAACAAAATACATTAAGAGGAAAACAATATTAATGATAAGAGAAAAAACATATAAAGAAATATAAATAATGATAAATATATAAATATTATAATAATATTATATTTCTTAAGGATCATAAATAGTAATATATAATAAAGGGTACAAATGACTTTTATCTAAATTATTCAAATATGACGTGGTTTAGTTTAACCCATCCACCATCATAAAATTTTATCTAAACATGAGTTTAACAATAATTCACCACACTTCACGACACTCCAGCACCCCACCCTGTACTCCACCATGTCATATCATCCCTCCATTAGTTAGTTCCCAAACAAAGTCTAAGTGAAAGAAAATGACATAGCATTAAAAATAAAATTACATGCACAAAATTAAAATAATTGGAGAACTCACTAGAAGTATTTTTTTTTCTACACATAGTATATTTATGAAGAGAACAAAAAGAAAATAAGTTGGAGACTTTCAAACATACTACCTCAACCCCTGCTTAGTAATTACAAATTCCTGCAAAAATTTGCTGAGACCATGAAATAAAAAAAATAAAAAAATGGAATATGTATAAAGAATTATCTAAAGATGAGGGGTCCAAAAACAAATGCAAATCACCCAAAATAGATCAATTAGATTTCCAAAAAAAATGTGTCGTAAATCAGAGCTAATTACAACTAATTTTTTTAAGTTAAGTATTGTACACTATTTTTTGGTCATGAATATGCATATAAAAAAACATAACCTAAAAACTCTTGTTGGGTGACAACACAACCTACTACAAAAAATTCTAATGAATCTAAAAGAAAGTTCATCTAGAAAATAACTGTTCCAAAATAAAATGCAAACAACACATATCGATCTAAAATTGTTAATGTTTGAAACAGTAAGTTTGGTATCATAGCAGGAAGATCCAAAGTGACATTTTTAGTATATGAAAAGAAATGACGTAGCATTAAACAATAAAATTAAATGCATATTTGGCCACAAGCTACCAAAGAAAATGGAATTGGTAAAAGATTATTTAAGGAAGATGGGTCCTAAAACAAATACATATCACACAAAGTAAAGCAATCTGATTTCAAGAAAAAAAAAGAATGTCAGATAAATCAAACTAATTACATTTTTTTTAGTATCCTCGCACTAATGTCTGTTCATAAATATGCAAGTCAGAAAATTCTAATGAATTTATAAGAAAGAGAACCCAGAAACTCCCAGTATAAAAAAAATTCTAATGAATCTATAAGGAAATCGATCTAGAAAATAAAATTGATCCAAAATGAAATGTGAATAGCACAACCAATTTACAATTTGTAATCATTGGAACAATTAAATGTAGGATGAGAGCAGTAATATGCATCTACATACATAAACTATTGAGGATATATAGAAATGACTCTCCTTAGTGATAATGCCACCTACTACTAAAATTTTCTAAAGAAACTATAAAAGTTAGATCTAGAAAACAAAGATCTAAAGTGATATGCAGATAAAATCAATTTAATTTTTTTAATATTTAAAACAAATAAATTTAGTAATATATATATATATATATATATATATATATATATATACCTAAACAATGTATGGAAAGAGTTTTGTGATAACATTATTTTCTTTTAAAATCTATCGAAAAGTTATGTAGAATTAACTGATCTAAAATGAAATGCAAATGCCACAAGTCAACCCAATTTTTAAAACTTGGAACAGACCAGAAGATTAAAGAACAAATGCTTAAAGCAAAGGTTATAGAGCATTAGAGCATACCAAAATTTTGGTTTACAATTTTTTTTCCTGATTAATCTTCGATAAATAGGATGATATAGAAATTGATTAATCTTCGATAAATAGGATGATGCAGAAATAAGTGATCTAAAATGAAATACCAGTAACATAAAAAATGGATCTAAAATTTTTTGATACTTGAAACAAATATTAAGACTATGGGTACGTTTGGCTTATGGGTTTTGGATACAATTTTTTAAAAAATTAAGTAGGATTGGATAGTGGTTTGAAGTCCACCAAATAACTTAAATTTAACCCATCAATTTAATAGTATTTGATTGGTTATAAATGTATTTTATACTTATTTTTATTTTCTAATTTTAAATTAAATGATTAAACTTTTGAATTTCATGATTTAAATTTTTTGGTTTTCCATTTTCCTCCTCTGAACTATCACGAAATTTCACATCTACACCTAAATTATAAAATCAGGCAGAAGTATGTTTAAATTTTTTTCGATTGGTCAATTTTGTTCAATCATATGATTTTGTATTTATCCAAACTATTTTTATTTATTAAATTATTAATTTATCATTCTCTTCTCTTTACTCGTCTATCTCTCTCTTTCCCTCTCTCTCTCCTCTCTACGAGTGCCCGCGTGCTGCTCGCCGGCGTGAGAGAAGAGAGGGAACAAGAAAGATAAAGAGAGAGGAGAGAATATGAGGGTAAATTAATAGTTTAATAAATTAAAATAATTTGAATAAATTCAAAACAAGACGATTGAATAAAATTGAACAATTGAAAAAAGTTTAAACTTACTTCTATCCACTTTTGTAATTTAAGAGTAGATCTAAAACTTCGCAATAGTTAAGGGAAGGAAAATGAAAAGAATCCTAATTTTTTTATCCAAACAACATATGCTTTTAAATTTAGTGTTTTTTAGGAGAAAAAAATTTAACATTCAACATTGATTTAACATCATACAGTTGAGAAGATAGTTAATATGATACTTTGTACTCAAGGAGGAGCACATTTATTTTTTTTTAATTTAACCCATCATCTTCATCCAATTCTTATTCAAATATGAGCTTACTGATAATCCACCACACTCTACCTCACACCACTTACTCCACTCCACTACCCACCCACTTCATTGCTATTTACCCAAACAAATCCTAAAGAACAAAACCCCAAAACAAATATTACAGAGCATCAAAGCACACCAAGAATGTGATCTACACAAATTTTCTAAAGAATCTATAAGAAAATTGATCAACAAAACAAAATTGATTGGAAACTTTTAATACATGGAACAAATAAGAGGATTAAAGAACAAAACCTCAAAGCAAAGAGTATAAAAAATATTATAAAATAAGAGCATACTAAGATTGTCAAGTTTGAGTTTGTTCTTAATTTATTTTAAAGGGGTAGATTCGTATTGTAGATTCGATACATAAATACATAAAGTTTGTATAATATTAGTTTAATAATAATAACTTAGAAAATCACATTAAATATATTATTTTTTTAAATAGACCAAAATAACGTAAATATTTGATAAATTTAAATTCATAAATCACACAGACTCGCAAAAAGATCAACTATAATTCATATTAAAATTGTTAAATTCCAATGTAAATTCAATTGATATCCCATCAATTCATATAGTCAACTCACAAAAATTATGTATTAAACAAAGATATGTATAAAATAATTACTACATTTTTATAATATATATTTTATTTTTTAATTATTATTAGATTATCATCATTGATATGTGTTGTCTAGTGTCCAATCAAAATAAGTTTGATAGTGTACATGCAGGATGATAATAGATAATCAGTTTTAAAATCTAAGACAACACAACGATCAATTGCAATACTTCAGGTATTGAATCCACAAGGAAGCTAAAAAAGTTATAGAAATAAACCACTCTAATATAGTCCTAACTAAATGTATCTAGCAAAATTATAATAAAGACCTAAAGGAAATAGAGATTCTGATTAATTATTTTTGTGTTTTCAAAAAGTTTTAGAAACAAAATAAAAGTAATCATAGCTACAAGAGTCGGGTATGAAATAGTAGAGAGAGAGATTCTGGAGTTAGTGTGTTGCGGGGATGTTTGATTGGATCATCATTATCATGTGAGATTTACATACTATACGAATGTCGGTGAAGAGAGGAAGCACAAATTCCTTTAAAAGGACCTTGGTCACTATCCCTTAGCTGATCGATATCGGAGAGCGAGAAAAAAGCTCGAAACCTATCTAAGATGGATCTAATAGCTACTTCGGGTCAAGGGTCTTTCGACATATAGCCTGTACATCACAGGTCCACAAAACCAATGATGGAGCTCACTACTGAATCATGTGTGAATGAGAATGGATGGTTCGTCCTCTAAACCTTAATAGAATTGATAAGTTCATAAAATAAAAATAGATCAAACTGATTCATAAAAAAAATCAAAATAGTTCAATAAGTTCAAACCAAAATATAGGTCATATCCATCATCCCCTAATACTAATTTCAGAATATCCTATTAGTTACAACGCATCATCATCAAAATACAAAATAAAGGTTCAGAATTCATCCTTGTTCTTCCTTTACAATCTCGCATCTTCCTTCCATGTGGTGCTGCTCAAAAAGCGGCATCCTCCCAAAAAATAGGGGCCTTGCAAATATGGGAGCTCCTCTCTCCTAGCATTTTTCTCCTTTAAATATCTCTTTTCTTGGCTCAACACGTTTCTTTCGTGCCTTTTAGAAAGCTTCCATAAAGAATCTTTTCATCAGAAGGGCGAGCTATCAGAATTTTGCAAATTTTCAACAATTACGAGCTATCAGGATTTCCATTTTTTCAACGATTCTATCCCTTTTTGGCATGAGTTGGTATGTTGTGATGCATCGAATGCGAGAGTGTGGAAACTCCCTCTTCTCTGAAAATCCTAAAATAAGAGTATAAAGAATCACCATTTGATTCCAAATATATAAATTACTAGAATTTGAATATGACAAGGGTTTGCTAACTAAAAACGAAAATTGAGTATAAAATAAATGCTCGTACTCAAAAGAAGGCATGTAAATAATGTTAATACAATATTCTTATAAAGTAGCATCATTTGGTTCCAAATCTTAATGAAGTCACCAAATTCAAAATCTAGGTTGACTATTGTTGATGCTTCAAAAATTATCAATTCAAAAAATTTAGATTGCAATTCAGTAATCAACATTATCTTTTCTTTTGTTGATTCTTTGTTATTTTCTTTTTCACCTAAATTTTATTTTTGATTTAGAATAATAGTCTTTCTTCTTCAGTAGCTTCAGGTCTTGGCATGCACCGGCCCCAAGTTAGTGACAATGCAAAAGAACAAACAAAAACAGAAAATGAAATATCAAGGAAATATCCACAAGTTAAACTAACTAATCATGATATACATAATGAAGACAAGGGAGTTAAATAACTAAGTATTTTTTTCTCTAAAATTTGTTGAATCTAGGATCCTGAGATTCATTTGGTGATCGCAAATTTGTGAAGGAACTTAGTATGTACTAATGAACTTGTTGAAATGATCTTTGAAAGACAGAATTTTTATGTTCAGAGAAAGATAGGTCGACCGAGATTGAAGAGCGGACGACCTATGCACATAGAAGACATAAAGGAAAAATTTTATGTGTGCAACGGTCGTCCAAAGGTTGTGAAGTGGTCGACCGATATGAAGAACAAAGATCGAAGAGATGGAGCAAAGTACTGAGCAGTCGACCAAAGGTGTTGAGTGGACGACCGAAGATAAGGTTGAACAAGAGAGGTCGATCGCCCGATGAAGAACAGTGGGCGACCGATGGTTCTACATCAACGGTACAAAGGTTGGAGAATGAGCAGTCCAAGGAGAAGTGGACGCCCTATGATAAGACTTATCCGAAGAGATGATATGGCTAAGGAAGGAAAGGTCGTCCAAAGTTGAAGAGTGGACGATCGAAGAACTAAGGAAGAAGACAATGGTCGTCCAAGGGTTTTAGAGTGAAGACAGTGGACGACCGGGAGATTGTCGATGTTGAAGTGGATGTTCGAAGGCTCATGAGATGAAGCAACGAACGATCAAAGGAATGATAGAAGGAAGATCAGTCGACCGAAGATGGAGTTCGGACGATCGATGGATCTCAAACGAAGACAAAGGTCGTCCAAGTTTTTGGTGTGAAGATAAGTGGACTTCCAGAAGTTTGTCAAGTCTGAGGTGACCTGAAGAAAGGTCGACCACAAATGAGCGGATGACCGATGAGAAGACAGAGGTCGTCCGAGAGCTGAAGAGACAAAGCAGCGGTCGACTAGTCCATCTGACAGAAGGAATAGTGGACGTCTAAGGAATTTGAAGAGTGTCAGAGGACGTCCAAAGAATGTCAGAAGGAAGAAAAAAGGACGTCTGAGGATCTCAGCGGAAATGAGCGAGCGTCCGAAGAATGTCAGAAGAAGGATTGGCGGACGATCAAAGGATCTTGACAGTGGTCTTCAACTCAAGAAGTGGACGTTCGAGGGATTGATGTTCAATCAGCGGGCGACCAGAGAAGAGTTGAAGATGGTACAGGGTCAAGTCATGCGATCGCAGATGAAGAGCGGACGACCGAAGGAGATTGACAGATGACTTCACTCGAGAGTGGACGTCCGAGAAGATTGGTGTGCAATCAACGAACAACCAGAGATGAGTTGAGTTGGTACAAGGTCGAGTCGGGCGACCACAGATGAATAGCGGACGACGAAGGAGCTTGACAGATGACTTCACTCAAGACTGGACATCCGAGAAGATTCGTTTGCAATCAGCGGGCGACCAGAAATGAGTTGAAGTTGAAAAGATCAAGATCGATCGACCGAAGATGAAGCACAGACGACCGAAGGAGCTTGACATAAGTATTCAACTGAAGAGTGGACGTCCGAGAAGATTGGTGTGCAATCAACGAACAACCAGAGATGAGTTGAGTTGGTACAAGGTCGAGTCGGGCGACCACAGATGAATAGCGGACGACGAAGGAGCTTGACAGATGACTTCACTCAAGACTGGACATCCGAGAAGATTCGTTTGCAATCAGCGGGCGACCAGAAATGAGTTGAAGTTGAAAAGATCAAGATCGATCGACCGAAGATGAAGCACAGACGACCGAAGGAGCTTGACATAAGTATTCAACTGAAGAGTGGACGTCCGAGAAGATTGGTGTGCAATCAGCGGACGATCATAGACAAGTTGAAGAAGTGAACTCAAGTCAAGATCGATCGGCCAAAGGTTTGGCGAACGACCGAATGAGTTTGACTTAGGAGCAAAGGCTTCAAACTCTGAACTACGGACGTCCGAGGGTGAACGGTGGACGATCGGAGCACCAGATGATAGTTCAAGTGAAGACTTCACCAGAGCAGCGATCGAGCGAGGCAAGAGCAATGGGCGACCGAGGAGTAGGTGAAGGGTACTGTACTTGCATTAACGACTACTTTTCTGAGTGACAGATTAGGTCATTTGTGCAGAGTATATATTGTCATCCCAAGAGTCTTGGGAAGTAACTTTGGCAAAATTAGCTACCGAGAGCTTGAATGAAAAAGCCTTAGTTCCTCCTTCTAAGTATTCGAGTGTCGAATCCAGGATAGAAGGAAGTGTGAGTTCAAGAGTTAACTTGTAAGAGATTGTCTCCTTGTCATCTGAGAAAGAAAGGAGAAGTTGTAAGAGAACCTTCGCCCTTTGAAGAATGAGTTTAATGATCTCCGGAGGTCTCGAGTTCGAGAAGATCGGAGCGGAGACGTAGGCCAGAAGTTCGGTCGAACCTCGTCAACAAACCATTATTTGTTTGTTTCTTTCTTTCTCTTCTTCTTCTTTAGATTTGCATTTGTATGCTTCCGCTAACATAACCACTTTAGAAATCGTCGAAAATTTTTAATACACCAATTCACACCCCCCCCCTCTCTTGGTGCCATCTAGATCTTACAAAATTAGCAATTGTGTCTTCGGCAATGACACCAAAAACTTGATGTGTGATGTCTAATAGTCAATCAAAATCAGATTCATGTATATAGATATGCAAGTAGGGTTGTGATAATGTATATGCTTAATAGTGACAAACAGCATACTATTTGTTTAAACCTAAGACAACATAACGATGTTGCAAGTGCACAACAATAGATTGCAATACCTCAAGTATCGAATTCACAAGGAAGCTAGAGCAATTATAAAGACAAAATCACTCTAATCTAACCTAACTAACTAATCTTTAGGAAACAATATGAAAGGTTTAAAAGGGAACTAAGATATAGATTAACCATTTTTTATATTTTCATAAATGAAATAAAAGTAATCACAATTAAGAAGAATCAAGAATGCAGCAGTAGTACCAGACAGTATGGAGTTAGTATGCTTCAGAGATGTCGGATTAGGTCATCATTTTCATGCAATGTGCATATATTATATCGAATCTCTATGAAGAGAGGAATAACGGATTTCTTTTTTAGGAACGTCGATCACAATTTCCTAACTAATCAGCATTGAAGACCAAGAAGGAGTCCCGAAACCTACCTAAGATGAATCTAACATCTACTCCGGGTCTAGGGACTTTCGACATACAATCCATGCATCACGGATCTGTAGAAGTAGTGATGGAGCTTGCTACTGGAACATATTGAATAAGAGGGGATGGATCATTTACCGATTGTCCTAAGCTTTAAGAGAACATATAAGTTCCTCAAGGTTGCAGGAAACGTGCGAGCGTCCAATGACGAACAAAAAAACTCAAAACTTAACTAATGAAATCATGAACACTTGAATCCACGAATGCCCCTCCGTCAATGTGTATCATCCAATGCAATCGAACGTGAAACAAGAAATATAATATGAAGTAACTGATCAATTCAAATCTGATTATAATCAAACCAAAAAGTTTTTCACAAATCAAACAAATTAGTCAAATAGAAATAGATCAAACAAATTTATAAAACGAAGATCCAAATTAGTTCAACAAGTTCAAACCAAAATATGAATCATATATGTCATCCCCTAATAATTTTTAATAAAAAATGAAATAATAAGATTTAAGAATTAAGTAATACAAAAAAAAATGACTATTAATTATTCTTATCCTAAAGAACTGAAAGTAAAAGGCCAAACTTCGAACTTAATGCAGAATTGTATCTTTAATTGTATTTGTTTCTTCGCATATTAATAATTCGAAAAAAGGAAATGACGACGTCTGAGAATAAATGATTAATTTCTATCAATAGACTTGCTAAAGCCCCAAACCTATTTCTTTGAATCTTGTGATAATGTTAGTATAATAGTGATATAAACAAGATAAATCAATGTAAAAGACTAAGTATACCATCGAATGTAAAGAGAATAAAATTAAAGATAATGACAAAATGTGGCTGAAAGCAATACAGTGAATATTTAAGATGATGAATAAATTTCATTTATGAAGTCATCATTGTGTGTACAATTGTAAACAATATAATATATAGTGTTTCTTGGGAATAATGAAGAGAGCTCTTCAAAATAAAGAAAAAAAATAAGTTATACAATTACTGTAATGAAGAAACTGTATTAATATTTTATTAGATAAATAAATGGAGTATGCCCTTTTCTGGAATTGTTTTAGAAAATAAAATTTTTTATCTTATGTTCTATTTTTTATTTTTTATGCAATATTTGTCATGTTAAAGTCAAGTTAGAATTTGATGACGATTCATATGGGTAATTTCGGGACCTAAACCTTTCATGGCGTCGCCAACTCAAGTCAGCGAGACAACTTGGGCTAAGATGATTGCCTCGGGAGGAGAGAGATTCCTTCCTTAGATCTCTCAAAGTCGTAGGCCATCAGTTCAAATGTCTCACATGATGCTCTTGTTGTGAGTTGTTACTTATGATAGTCCTTGACGGTAGAAATTTATAAAGAATTTAGTTTGCTAGCTTTAGATGATTTGGCATTTTTATTTCTATATGATATTTGCTTTCAAAAAGTATAACAGTGAGAAATAAAAAAAATCTTGTTAAAAAATGGAATAACTAATATTTTAATAGAAATATTAAAAAAAATGATACATTTACTTTTAATAATATGTAATAAAAACATAAAATAAAATATTATATTGAAAATTTTATTCTTAATGTGATCTATTTACATTATAAATTTAATGAAAATACTACATATTCATATTACTTATCTTATCAATTATAAAATATTAATTATATGATAAATTTAATAATTTATAATAATTTTTTTTAAAAAAGAAGATCTGATATTCATCGTAAATTTTATATTTTATGATGAATGAGATAATAGTACAATGTTATAAATTTAATTAGATAATATCTCCATTATTTTTTTACATTATATAATAATTATGTCCGCTTAATATTAAATTCGTTTAAATATATATAATAAAATCACAATTACCTTAATTAAGAACTTAATGGATGAAAGATTAAAATTTAAACTAATAATAATTTTGTTAGATTAAAAATTATAATATAACCGAAAGGGAATGGATCACGGAATGGGAGGAGTTGTTGTCAACTTGTCACATACTGTTCTGACTCCTACAAATCCCACCTCCAGTCAACACAAAGCCGACGAGTCCATAATTTTTTAATCCGCGTTCCCGGACCGTTCCATAGATTAATAACGTCGTCGGAAAGCAGCACCACTGCGTTACGCTAATCGCCAGCTTCGATTTCCCAAATCCCTGATCCTAACGTCAATGTGCTTCTTCCTTGCACCATTTTAGTTTCTGATCAGTTCCTTCTGCTTCACGATGCTCTGTTCCGCAACCAAACAAGCGTCAGAGTCACCATTTTTGGAGCTCTGCTAAGCTCCTTTACTCACTTCTGTTCTCTTCATCTTGGGCGGAGGAAGAGCTGTCTGTGGGCGATGGATGGGCGTGCGAGGAAGTACAGCGCCGGCAAAGCGAGCCCTGAGAGGTCGAGGAGGTCGCGGCAGGAGCCATCGCCACCTCCGTCGCTGCTGCAGCAACTGAAACGGCCGCAGGCGGCGCAGGGAAGGAAGATACCGGTCGTCTACTACCTCTGTCGGAATCGCCACCTTGAGCACCCCCATTTCATCGAAGTTCCGCTCGCTTCCCCTGATAACTTGTACTTGAGAGGTTAGCGAAGTAGATTTATTGCATTCGTTTAACTCATTATTACACTTGTTAAACATGACTCGGTTGCTCAGATTGGGCTTCGAGAATCCAACTCCAGCAGGAAAGTTTAGATTTTTATGATTTGTATTGCTGTGATTCGGTTCGAAAGGTTAAATCAGTACGAAAGAAACGATTTTTTTATCGTTGGCATTTACCTGATTTGGATTTCTATTCTGTAACTTTTGCCTTCTTAAAGATGTCATCAATCGTCTCAATGCACTGAGAGGAAAGGGTATGGCTTCCATGTACGCCTGGTCTTGCAAGAGGTACTGGAGAAGTGGTTGATACGTTAACATCGTGCTGTTTTCTTGAACTTTTCTTATCTTTGCTAATTTGGTGAATGAAATGGTGATTCCAGGAGTTATAAGAACGGATTCGTGTGGCACGACCTCTCCCAGGATGACGTCGTGTTTCCAGCACAGGGCAATGAGTATGTTCTTAAGGGCTCTGAGCTCTTTGATCAACCTTCTGCAGGTACCATCACTGCAATTTTTTTGTCAATAGTTTGTAATACATAGATTCTCTTGAAGAACTCTAGGTGCAAATTAAATAGCCATCTTCCAACTATATGCATTCAGATCGAACTCATGAGAGCCCTGGCATCCAAAAGCTGCAGAACACGAAGGTCCCTCAGCAAGAAGTTTTTTGTGCTTCTATTCCACCTCTTGCTGTCTGCAATGAGGTGAAACTCCCACCAGCTCCATCTACGCCTTGTGATCATGAGCGTTCTCGTTTACCTCATAGGCTGAGTTCCTCCGGTAACACTTCGCCGGAGCTCGAACACACCCCATGTGACTCGGACTCTCCTAGCAAACTAGAATGCCATGTCCACAATCCTATTGGCGCTGCAGATGCTTCAACTCAGACTGCGGACGCGGTAGGAAGGACTGCAAGTAGAGTGACTGATACCTGCGTAAGGGGAACTTTAACTGATCATGGTAGTTCCATGGATGCTGAATTCGGCGAGGAGCAGCTCGACAATGCCTCAGGGTCTAAGCATGGGAACCGGGTGAGGGGGGATGGTGTCTCACGGCCATTGGCTTCGTCGAGGAGCGACTTGTCCTCCAAGGCCAATAGCTTTAGGATAGTGGAGGAAGAAATAGTGCATGCAGAGCCAAGAACGAGGGCCACAAATTTGCTGATGCAACTGATCACCTGTGGTTCACTCTCCATTAAGGATCATCACAGTTTCGGTTTCGTCCCAACCTACAAGCCGAAGTTCTCTCACGCCGAGTTCGCTTCGCCGGCGCACTCTGCCATACTTGGAGAGCTTGATTACTGTTTGTCTGATAATCCGAGATTAATGGGAATGAAAATCGAAGACAAAGAGTATTTCAGTGGAAGCTTGGTCGAAACAAAGAAGCACAGTGAAGTAGCAGACACGATGGTGCCTGCTCTTAAACGTTCTTCCTCTTACAATGGCGAAAGGTAATCAATCTCAGATTTCTGACCCCGTGATTAAAACAGCTACTTCTACAAAAAGTGGATGAATATGCATATAACAAATATACTACTTCCTGCAACTTAAATGCCTTCAGGAACAGCTTGCATTATGCTCCTGCTTCTTATTGATGTTTCAGTAGTTATGAACACATTTGTAGGTTTACAGATTTATGATTGAAATTTGCTTACTGACAAGTCCAGAACTTGCAGGAGCTGCAAGTCAGTACATTTCAGAAGGAATATGGATAATGTGGTGGAATCATCGTGCTCGAAGTGCCTTCCTCGAACAATTAAGATTGCATCCAACAGGCAGACAAGGATTAGTGAAATGGTAAAGTCATCTCTTTCAGATGGCTCAAGGAACTCTTCAGCTGGACAGGATTACAGCTATCCATCAATGACAAATGGAAGCATGAGGATCAAGGAGTCCTCATTAGCAAATGGATCATCAGCAAGGGTTGAATCTTTCAGAGAAAAAAAGGATAAGGTGATCAAGATTGAAGAAAGTTAAGTTGATTGTTCCTTGGCACTTCCATCTTCAACATTTTCTAGCTAGTTGTGGCAATTGCATGACAGCAGTCTTGTTTAATTCTTGCAGGCTTACATCAGGAGCTCGTGTGATCATTCAGTCTAGAAAACCATGTGACGATGGTGAAGAGGGTCTCCATTTCTAATTTGTGTTATTTATTGTCAAATATTTCGGTCACCAGTGAGAATTAAGATGTTTGGATTTGTAAAATACTGGCAATGCATTTTGCTATCTAATGATAAGTTGTTTCTATAAATTGTGTGGTTGAAGTTAAATCAAAAGTTGACAAGCTTCAATTGTTATGTCTACTATTTCTTCGTGTATCCGAATTTTGTGCCATTCGGCGCTCAACTTGCCATGGATTACACGAATAATTAGTTGAGTTTGGTTTAACTTTGAGGAAGATTGCTAAGAATATAAATATAAATAAAAAGAATATTTTATAAACTTGAACTTTTAATTCATTGAACTAGACAAAATAAATGTTTCACATGAAGAAGAGTGTTACAAGCTTAAGTTTTTGTTTCATAGAAATATTACTAGATAAAAAAAAACATCAACACATGAATACAAACAAATAAAGTTACTATTGACCAAAGTTGGGATGCCCATATCCCTTTCCTCTAGTTATAGGTAGGAAGAGGCCTATAACGAATTAGTAGCCCTTATGATCAAACCACAATGTGCCCCCATCATTTACTTTTAACAAGAGATAATAAGTGAGGATTTAATATTAGAATAAGACCTTGGAGTACATGGATTATTGTCCTTTTTCTCTGATTTAATATTTATTAAAATGGCCGCATGAACCTTTTGTTTTTGTTTGAACATTTTTAGTCTCATGCATCATGCCTTTGGACCTTCAACCTCAGTTGCAGGGCAGTTGCAGCATGCGCGCAATCATGTGGTCTTTTGTTCCTGACTTCCTGCTGCTACTTTGCTGGTGCACTGGTTGCATGCCAATTGCCGTGGCATTAAGCGAAAGGCCCAAAAATCCAGGTAACTTGATTTGTTCGGTGTTTTCTCATCTCATCAGCAAAAACTTATGCATGTGTCTTCTCTAAATTTTTTTAATCAAAGTTACTAACTTCTAATCAACTTAATTGTATATGTTCTTAAAAGTTTAAACATCATCCATCAGTGATAATTTTAGAATCTGATCATGAAACGAAACCTCGAGTTCAATCCATGCGAAATTTTTTTTCCTGGGCTATATAAATCCTTTTTGCTTCCATAAATAAACACCAAGAGCGGATGCTAGCACACACAAAATAAAGTCCTTATTCTATGGGCCACACATATAAAGTTATATGTTAACTTATAGCACAACTAAATGCATACTTATCCAAACTTAATGTATTGCCAAGTTTTAGATCAGTCCTCAATATATCAATTCAATTGGTCTGCCAACAGTTTTTATTATCAAAAGATCAGAATGCAGCTCAAGTATCTATATCACAAGAGTACACTCATGAAAGCCATACAAGTCAGAAAGATTACACAATGCAGGCCACTGTATGCACGAGCATGGTAGATGGTCCCATGATGGTTCTGTCCTTACCAGTGCATAATGATATCGCGTCAGGACATCGAGTGCTAACAATCATCAAAACTTGACGGGCATCTCCATTGTAAACAGAAGAAATAATCAGAACAGTATACAAAAGCTGAAGGGCCATCCTTTCTTTGATAATTAAACTAATCATGAATGGTGATATAACAGCCGCACATGGTATAATCACATAAACATATATCAATGATGAGCAGCTCTTGCTCTTCAATATATGTTGCTGGACTTTCCATTCAAATGATGTTTACTACAGATTCTATCATTTAGCGAGCATATATGCATTTGAAAGGATAGAATAAGATCTTGTCAAGTTCATTGATCAAAGTATATAATGCTCCAATAATCTAACTTTGTTTTGTACATCATATTCTGGTTGAGATGGTTGGAATATTATCTCTTCTGCTCCTCCAAAATGTGGTTCTCACTTAAAGTAGCATGACTAGTATCTGGATGGCAACAACAATATTCGCTAATTATGCCATTATCAACGCTTTAGTCCTTGATAAACCTTTCTTCTCCGTGGAACAATCCAAATAGGTTGAGATTTATTTCCCAGTTTGATGTCACAATGACAGTTGATGCTCACATATACGTTTAAACTAGAGTGATGTTAAACTGAGATCAATTAAATAAAGAACCTGGTTTCTTGTGAAAAGTTGGATTAAGTTAATGAAATAAAAAAACTAGCAAATCCCACAAAATTAGCCTTCTTACACAACATATTAAGAATTCCTTCCATCAATGGTTCTCTGAAGTAGATATGAAGCTTTATTCCGAACCTGAGGAAAGAAAAGAGGTCAAGCAAAAGAATAAATATGTACATGTAAAAGCAACTATTATATTCACAGACCTTAGAAGCGTTGGACCTCCAATCTGTGCTTGTAATCTGACTGGAACAGTTTCTTAGAAGCTTATACCACATGTCAAAAACTACTGATCTTTCTTCCACTGAGCAATTTGAGAAGAGGAAGTTCTCAGCTAAGACCAAGTAAATGTACAGCTTTAAGAAGTCACAGTCTTTATCCTTCATATTGACTGTTGTAAGCTTTTCCAGAATTTCTTCGTGGTTAGTCACCTACAAATACAAAATGATCACTGATCAGTTATCCTCAGCAAGGATATCATATTTAAAGTACTAGGAAATTTTGGGTACAAAGAGGGCTTCTTTTAACACTAATCACAAGTAGATGAGTTGAATACAAATAATACATGGAGTATTGCAAATAATTATGATAACAGTAGACAAACTTTGAAGTGTTCGCCAATGCCAAATTCAGAAAAGCAAAAGTAAGAATCTAAGAAACAAATTTTTATTTTGATAAATGATAGGATGTAGAAAAGGTGTGTATTGTGACGAGAAATATTTTACAATAAGTTTTAAAGTTAATAAAAGATCTTTCTTTGCTGATATCCAAGTTTACAATCAGGAATTTTAAGATGAGTGCCCAGCTATTCAATATGTATTGAGTAACTATCATGAACATGCAGTTTAGCAGAGGGAGCCATTATTGATGACATCCACACATGTCATAGCAAAAACATCCTTAAGCAAACCTCACCAGATTACATGGACATAAATGATAGTGAAACTTTAATCCTCAATTTCCAAATTGGATTAGTCAGAACCACTGGAATTGTGATTCTAGGTTTCACATGGAAAAAAAGAGGTGGAACATCACAACTTTTTTTTTTAGGGCGAACATTGCAACTTCAATATAACTTTTTCTAAGTTTCTTAGTTATTTGCTCCCCACGTTGTAAATGCAATTATGGATCAATTTGAAACACATACAACAGTCCTCTTAACATTGTTTTGGTATAATGTATAAGAACCAGATACGTATATATGACTGCAGTGCTGGATAGAATTAAAATAGAAAATAAACAACTAAGTTGAAGGCAGATGGTTATATCAGCATTGATAAAGCTCAAGCAAAGATAGCAAGTAAACAAGCTAAGAGTGATCATTCTGGTCTATAATAGGAAAAGAGATAAAAATATCTGAGCTTATACCTTAAGGAAAAACAAAAGATCCAAAGGGCACAAGTTCCAAAAGAAAGAAAAAAAACAAGTGAAGCATTGGAAACCTTTTTCTCAAAGCAAACTATTTGTATTTGAAGGGCCACTTCACTCCTAAGCTGATTGCTGCGTCGATCAACCACATTAATGCATTCCACAGCACGCAAACAATTAAGGTTCTTCGGGATTCTGCAGCTCCAAAGAAAACAAAGAATTTTCAAATATTTTTGAAATATCATCTGACAGAATCTGTTATCCTTCGGACTTGACACTTGAGTTTTGACAATATACATTTTGCTTTAGCACACTGAAAATAGAAAATTGAAAAGAGAAGAAATGAAGCCAAAAAAGACATCATTGAACAAAAAGGAAAAGAAAGGACAATCACATTAGAAGCATCCATAACCAGTGAGCAAACGGGGTATAAAGTACCAACTGAATACCTCTGTAGCATGGTTTATTAGCATCTTCTTTTTTAATATAGTTAGCTTATTAGCATCTTCTCTACTTTACGATAAGTTTTCACCAGCATGTTTGGCTAGAGCCAACTTGTGTGGCCTGATATGAATATGGCTAGGTGATCAAATGAAGAAGTTATTACTTGTAGCATTTGACAGACACAGAATTCGGAATTTAGCAATATTACCAACTCTCATAAAGCTTAAAATGAATCTATTTTAGAAGTAAAACTCAATGAATTTGACACATCTTCTTTGCAATTGGAGACCTATCAGTTTTAATATTTCTTTTGTTGGATTGTGTCTAGATTGCAATGGACGGTGCAAGAAGACAAGAACATTCTATCTTTGTATGCATGTGATGTGGTCGTCAAACAAATTTGGATAGGACTTCACAAAACTTCAACTAACACAATAAATTATGTTAATGGTGGACTGTGAATGCATGATTCAGAATCCCATAGCTAGAGAAAGATCGTAAATATATTAATGTTTTTTTGGACTCGTAAAACTATGAAGTTGAAGTTTATGCCATGTTGTTCAGTGGAAGAAACAATTTCCAAGTCCTAACATGAAAAATATCGACATGTCTTAATTTGTTTTCATATAACAGCTAGAGCATATGAAGAAATTTTTAACTTTTAAGGGTTTCTTTATCAGGCACTACATATTACAAACAACTTCTACAATGAAATACAAGTGAACTGATAACAAACCTCCACATACACGATTAAAGAAATATTAATAAAAAAATCATCTCCCTGTCAGATGGTCTTGGGGTTCTAACAAGAAGCTTTACAAGAACAAATATGATTAACCTGAGTGAAATGAATAAAGTTAGTTGCATTTTCACCTGCAAGCAATAGATTCTGCCACTTTCTTGCAGCTGACTTCCCATTCTTCATCACTAAAGTAACTAATGACTGAAGCCAAGCATTCATTCAAAAGCAACAATAAGCCTTGAAATTGGCGATCCAAAAAGAGGTGAATGATTATACTGAGGAGCTCCTCTGCTTCAGAATCGGAGAACAGAGCATGAATACTTCTGTAATAAAGAGACAAATTTATGAATTGAGTATTACTAAAAGCTTGTGATTTAAATGTAATAAATTTCAATCATGATCCTAGAAGCCAGTATGTGAAGAGGGTCTATGCGTTCAAGTGCATGTGTCCTGGACTTATATCACTCATGTCAGAACATAGTAGGCAGCATGTATTGAACCAAACTGTGGTCATCTGCATGTAGTATTTTTCTAATTAATATTTTGGCATTGTTATCAATCTGAGTTTTAGATATCTTGCACTCATTACAGTTCAAATCAATATGGCAAATGATTAATATTAGAAAGCATATGCATCTTTACCATTTACCTGATTTGACAACATGCAGACACAACTTGAATCCATGAAATAATATTTTCAGGTGGCCCGTCAGGTCCTGAATCTTAAATGTAGAAAGAAAATTAGTCCAAATTATTCATAATTTTATCTCTGTTTTTCATTCAGTGATACTTTATACACAAAATGTGAACGGAAATATCAGAAAAGAGGACATGAAATTAACTCAGAACTCTCTTCATTACACAATATATTGGAAGGAAATTAGAATAGAAACACTTTGGCTGAAAGAATCGATTGAGTTAACAAGATTTAGCACGTGTGTCTTCTCAGAGAGCATGATAAAATGGAAGGACTAAACTGGATGCCACTTCATACTTACCTATTGAATATGAACACTGAACTGAGAGCTAAAATGAATATATGAACAAAGTTGTACCATGAGATTCCTATATCATCAAGCACTTGGAAGACAAATTGACGAACCTGTAAAAGGAGTTTGAGAATGTGACAAAGAGCTACCAGATGAATCGGATTGATATCCATATATGTCCAGCGCGCACTTGAGCTCAGAATAACTCGGGAACCAACTTATCAATACCGGTGGCTGACCAGCAAGGGAATTTCAGAGTGTTAAATACATGACAGATCAGGTAAACATTTTTTTAACTTTTTTTTAAGACAAAGAAAAGAAGATAATTACCTCACTTTTAGATAAAAGGATATCGCACCAGAATTCACATGCAGAAAACTGTAGATTTACATTTGAAGAGTACAACACTAAAAACAAGAAAAAATAATGAAAAATGTAAGAGATTCATTGCGTAATGAAAACAATAGAAAAGGCTACATACTTACATATATTGAATGTCCATATTGCTAGAGAATCTTCAACCCGTCCAGATATAAAGGCCAATTTAGATAGCCATTTATTTGCCAATAACCCTTCTAGGAAGCCCTCGCCTTCTGGATCCCATTTTAGAAGAACATTCAGAGAAAAAGGGCACAAAATTCATTTTTTAAAGAAATAATTTTGAAGCATGCCAAGCTATTTAATATATTATTTGGACTGATTGTTAAAATTACGGAACAAAGTGGTATATATTTTACCTACAGAGCTAGGTTATTAGAAGTTCTGAGTCTGAAGAAGGTACCTCTATGCTAGATCAAGATTCAAGAAATTGACATATAAAAAATTATTCCGCTTAAGCTATGATGTATATATATGCATTTGATGGGACTCATTAGAGACAGGCACCTGCTACAAATCAAAAACTCATTTTATGCTTAACTTACAGAGGATAGAAGGAAGTTATATTGCTAATGTTAACTGACATAAAGGAGTGCACGACAGTTTACAAACAATTTGGGTTAAGGCTACAACAAATATTAGTGTAAATGCACAATACTGTATATAGCCAAAGGATGCAAAAAAAAAAAAAAAAAAATTCAAGGGAAGAAAAGAACCCAATTACATAGTCGATAATACATGAAAACAAAGGGGAGTAGTATAACCTTTGTCAATATTCAAATCAATGATTGACATCAATTCATGAGATGACAACAACTGCAAAAGTTGACACCTTGAAAGATCTTCATACTTGATTGATGGATGAGCCTTCTGTATTACATTAAAGAAACTAACATGAACAAAATCAAACTAATGACCTGTTAGAAATGGCATTACACAAAGAAGTATTTGTTCCTTCAACAAAAAAACAGCTATTCTGGTAATGTAATTTGCAGAACCTGACGTCCAAAAATTCTCTGCCCCCATTGTTGGCTCTCTTCTTCTGCATTCATTTCATTGAACTGTAGAAAAAATCCATTAGCAGACGGCACTTAGCATTATAACTAAATTATACACATATGTAGACCTGTTTCTGGCAGTTGTCAACAAGTGCACACAGTACTTTGGTTTTATTATCTTCTTCATCCGAATTGTAATTTGTCATCAAAGATGAGTTCTTAGATTTGCATTCCAAGGGTTTTTTTCTTTCTGCATAGTGTTCATCCAAAAGATCATCCAAATTGATGAGCTTCCTCCTATAAACAAGCATCGAATGCACCAATAAGCATGTAAACAGAACATAAAAAGTAGATGCAGGGTGAATGCAACTGCACGCGATTTCTTAGAGAAAACATCAGGAACAATGGAATCTAAGTCATATTGATCAACTGTCGTCTTGAAAAGCTTAAGCTTTTGGGGTGAGTTCAGGATTTCATCAGACAAGACAAGTTCCATCAAGTATCAAATTTTGTTCAAAAAATCACATCTTTTAGCGCAATTGAATAACGCGAATGTAAAAAGAAATAAAGCATCGCCTTCATGGATTTGTAGGGTTCGAAATAGACTTCAAAGGGTCACCTTTTGTTGACGGCTCGTGGGGTTTTGAGAATCTTGTCTTCCTTCTCGAAATCGAGAGGCTCGAATTCCTCCAGCTCCATTTGATATCTGTCACGCCCCGAACCCGACGCCCGGAGCGCAGCAAGGGGTGTTTCGACCTTTCACTAATTCAAATTCAAACTCAAAACTTAACGGTTAGAAATAATTCTAACTCTACGATTTTTCGAAAATTTCGGCAAGACCTTTGTTAAAATTGGTCCATGCGACATATACAAACAGGTAATATGGGCCAAGCCCGAATCATATAAATGAAATAGAATTAAAATGAATTAAAAGTAGGGCCAGATGCCCCAACAAGGAGTTCACAACACTCCGACAATAATAATAACATATAAACGGGCACAAGGGTCCGACAAATAGGCAAAACTCTACGAATATGACAAGAATGGACAAGTATATGTAATCTAAACTCTCCGGACTCTCATATACACTCAATCCTAATTATTTTTCCCTTTTTAAGCCCGGTGAGCATGCAAGAGGTCTAAAGCCTCAATCCTCGAGGAGTATCTCCTCCTCCTCACCTACAA
>LTAE01001647.1:0-38167 GCA_001647135.1 Pontederia paniculata | reverse complement strand
GCTCACTTCCCAATGAGATCCTCGGACGTCCGCCAAACATTCCTTTGACAAGCTTCAGACGCTTGCTCATTTTCACTGAGATCCTCGGACGTCTTTTTCTCCTTTTGACATTCTTCGGATGTCCTCTGATAACTCATCAGATTCCTTGGACGTCCACTCTTCAGCCCTCGGATGACCTCTGTCTCCTCATCGGTTGTCCGCTCATCCTGCGATCGTGCGATCTTCAGCTCATCTCAGATCTGACAAAATACTAGACGTCCACTTGTCTCTTCACAAAGTACTCCAGACGACCTTTGTCTTCATCTGAAATCTATCAGTCATTCGCACTCCATCTTCGGTTGACCGATCTTCATCTTGTCATCAGCTTTGGTCGTCCGCTGCTTCAACACATGAGCCTTCGGACGTCCACTCCAGCTTTGGCAATCTCTTGGTCGTCCACTGTCTTCACTCTAAAACCTTTGGATGTCCATTGCCTTCAGTTCTTCAGTCGTCCTCTCTTCATTATCGGACGATCTCTCCTTCCCTTAGCCAAAACACCTCTTCGGCTATCTCCTCACCGGGCGTCCACTTCTCCTTGGACCATCCGTTCTCCATCCTCTTTACTGTAGGTGTGAAACCATCGGTCGCCCACTGTTCTTCGTCGGGCGACCTCTCTTGTTCAACCTTTGCTCTCAATATCTTTGGTCGACCGTTCAGTCTTTGACTCCATCTCTCTGATCTTTGCCTTCCACATTGATTGACCACTTCATATGCTTTGGACAATTCTTCTGATATGTCGTCTATGTGCATAGGTCGTCTGTTCTTTAACTTCGGTCGACCTATCAAGCTTTGAACATCGAAATCCTATCTTTCAAATAACAGATCAACAACTCATTAGTCCATACTAAGTTTCCTCACAAATTTGTGATCACCAAAATAATCTCGGGATCCTAGATTCAATAATAATTATTATATTATTATTAGTATTATTACTATTATATTGTATTGTTTTTTAGTTATTTCTAAAAATGCAATTTTTTTATATATTAAAGTTTATAATTTATATCATATAATGTAGTATTTAATATAATTATACAGTAAGATAGTAACTAAATAATAATACATGATCAATATTATAATTGTGTTAATAAGTAATATATATTATATAATAATATGTATTAAAATTTATTTATTATATAGATTAAACTAAATGATGAGGAAAAGATAGGCGGATATATTTATCGTTAAAAATCTCATAAGTATATAAAATAATTATATTTATGTTTGTTTGGTACTCTTGAGAGGCCATCGGTGTCCAAGACTACTAGCACTTGATTAATCTGGAGTCGAGGATGATAAATAGAAATAATTATTTCTCTGGCCTAATTGGTGACTCCTGGGCTCGTACTCGAAGCTACTAGCTTCCTTGTCTCTCAACTTGAGACACACCTTTACTATTTACTATCATAAAATACCAAATCTAACTTTTACAACTTTAAAATTTGTTTCTAATGGATAAAATAAATTTGTTAAGCTATAAGATAATAAAAAATAAGTATGATGAATCAAAGTTAATCAACATAATAGAGTGGGTTCAATGAAGGTGCTCCCTACTTAAGTGGAGCACCATATTACCTACCTTCTCAACCGTAAGATACTAAATCTATGGTGTGTAATGCCCCAATTAGACATGGGTCATGTCCTGTGCGGACATGGTTCGGGTTGGGCGAAAACGAGGCGTGTTTGCTAGACATGGTCCATGTTGGACTTACATGAAAAGCCCACCCGTAGTAGACTTAGAGTTGATCACGTTTAAAACTCTGTAACCCTAGGTGACCCCTATATAAACCCCTAACACGAAATCGATCCCCAAAACCTTCATTACTTTCTAACTAGCCATCAGGTAACTCTTCTCTCTCTTCCCTCCTCTCTTAGAGGATTTTTTTGGTCTTGGGATTTGCGCCAGGAGGAGGTGACGAAAGTCGACGATGTGAGGATCGAGGAGGAAGCAACAACACACAAATCGAGAAAAGATGGAAAGGAACGAATCATGGTCTTCAAGTTTTTTAACTAATTGTTAATGATGATGAAAGAAGACTTTCGCTGGATTAATTGTTTGTTAATCAGATTTCTATGAAAGGGTTTTTCGGTTCGATTCAATAATTTAAATAATGTTAAAATTGTAAAATTGTAATCGAACACGGATCGTGTTCTCCCATGACACGGTCTGCATTACCTGTGTCGGCATAAGACATGATGAAGATGGGCCGTGTCGGTGAATATAATATATAAAAGTCGGGACAGACCACGTTCGGATGAACACAATCCGCGTCCTATGGAGGCGGCTGTGTTGTCTCCGACACGCGTCGTACTGGACATGACCGCAGTCCTTGAGTCACGTTCTCGGAACCCTAACACATCCACAAAATGGTCTATGTTACCTTAACACGGTCTGCGTTGCCTGGTTGAAGAGACGTAGTTAAAACGCGTGTTCGACGATGCTTAACTTGGGAACCACACGGGCCGTGTCCAGGAAAAAATGATGTCTTCATGTTTGATTGATTGAATCTGGTTGAGGTAGGACTAATATTCCTTTCACGTGAACTTAGCATAATAGGTAATGAAATGTTAAAAGATGTTAATGATTGTGTTTGAATTTGTAACATGAAGAGGAAGACCCCGACGGACTGATGAATTTTGTCCCTACTATTACTGTTACTGAGTCAAGGATGCAAGAGGTATGTCTTGGATCCAGATGCACAAGTCACGAGAGAGATGATGGATATATATGGGGACATGACCTTCACTAGGTGTGACACGTTTTGATAAAATCGTGCGGGCTAAAGCCTAGAACGGATAATATCACGCCTTGGTCAGGAATGTTACAGATGATATCAGAGGCACCCCACGTGAGCCTCTGTGTCATGGTGGGAGATCACTCAACGAGGATGTTGTCTCTTAAGGGGAAAATAATGCAAGATGCATGCCTTGCATTAGTCCCACATGCACAAGTCACGGGAGAGATGCTGGAGTATCAGAACCACTCCGCATAGACCTCTGTGTAGATGTTGGGTATATATTGGGACATGACCATGACCACCTTTAGAACCTAGAGCGGACAATATCACGCCCCTGATCCTTAGTGCCTAAGGAGAATAGACCGTTGTACCACTTTGATATAAGTGTGACGCGTTTTAGTAAAATCGTGCGGTCTAAGATCTAGAGCGGACAATGATCATTCAAAAAAAATATTTTGATTAAAATTTATTTTTATCGTATTCATCCGAACATTGAATTAGTCAATATTAATATTTCGAAAAACTGATAGGACTGGATTAAAAAATACAACTATAATGAAGTGTGGAAAATTTGTTGGGAAACATATTAAATTTGTATTTATGTCTAGTATTTGGGGAGCATGTTTACAAAAGTTTTGAAGACGAGGACCGCAAGGTAAAGTTCCGGTTAAAAAGTAATATTATATTTTGAGCCTTGTAGCGATAAAAGGGTTCTATAAGGGGTTTAGTAAAAAAATCTTTTTTTTTTGCTTCTTTTGTGTCGTTTTTTTTTCCGGGATTTTTGAGAAACAATTTAGGGTTCGAGAGACTCCTTAGGGTTCACCTTTCTCTCTTGCTTCTAGGGTTTGTTCGAATCCTCTCCGTCGATTTCGCCCCCGAAATCTGTGGCTTAGTCGGTTGCCGGCGAGCTGTCGGTGAAGCCACCGGCGACGGCCGCGCAGGAGCTGCGGGGAAGAGATTTATGGAGTTGGTCTCCAGGTCGAGCGGCGACGAGGACGAGTTCGCTAGGGCTCAGGGATCATCTCAAAGAGGTGCTATTTTGGTCGGAAAGTTCGTTTTTTTACGTCATTTTTTGTCTATTTAGAACAAAGGATTTGTTTGCTGGCACAAGTAGGGGTTTGCTTCTCAGAATTTGTCCCATTTGAGATGTTGGAAGGTTTGGAATGATGAAATTTCTTGGTTAATTTTTGGGGTGATATCGTGTAATGCGATAAAAAATCTGTCTTTCTCTTAGATGTTAGATATCTTTTCCTTTAAACCAGTAAAGGAGGCATTTTTTTATTTATTTGAATCAAGTTACGCGATTGAGGTTGCCATTTTCTTTGGCTCCTCTTAATTTTGTTTAAATTTGAGAGAAGAAAAGGATAATTCCTTTTGCGAAGTACTGCTATGTTGTCGTTATTCCATTTCATTTTCTTCTTCTGGTGGTAGAGCTTAGTGCCAAGGTTGATGGGAGGGGTGGCGAGCAGAAGCCAAGCACACCGACTACACCTAGATCGAAGCATTCTGCAACAGAGCAGCGCCGGAGGTGCAAAATTAATGATAGGTTGGTCATCGCGATTACTGAAGTTTATTCTATGCTGTTCAAGGCATCAGGACCACATGCATTGGGTGTATTTACGCTTTGGCATTCTGTTGGTCCTTTTGTTGTAGAATTCAAATATTATACTTTGAGATTTTTGTAGTTTTGCTTTAGTATTAATAGTGTCGATATTGAAAGGTCTAGTCCGTCCTATTTTACATTACCTGAATAAAGTTGGAGCTGTAATTACATCAAATAGTTTGGCTTGCGTCTTATTATTTCAAGTTCATGGCTGAAGAATAAGGAGTTGCATGAATGTTAATCGTATATTGTTAGATACCTAGGCTCTTTATGATGACAACTCATATTTGCGTAAAATTTATAGAATGAATGCTATGTCAGCCTTGCAAAATGATGTGTTAAACAAGGCGACACCCATACGTACAGTTGTTCCTTTTCTGGCACATTCGCTTAAATAACATTAATGCAGATAACTGAGACATGCAGATCTTGTCATAAAGTATATGCCATCTTGATGACTCAATTAGATTAGAAGATTGAGAGTGCATGGATCATATTGAAATTTTAATTGCAGAAATTTCTTGTAAGAATTTAATTGCTTAATCGAAGCTTTAGCCTTTAATGCATTGTCTTATTCAAGTTTGCATATTTTCGTAGGTGTATCGATGCCTTTATCTTGTGTGCCAATGCCTTTCACTAAGAAAAGGAATCGAGGCCACCTCTAAAAAGTGGTCAAAATGGAAGACAAAACTAGCTTTTTTTATAGACCTGATATGTTTTTTTATTTAACTGTATTGCAGATTTCAGATTCTTAGAGACCTTATACCACACAGTGATCAGAAGAGGGATAAAGCTTCTTTTCTTTTGGAGGTAGACTATACTTATTCTCATGTTTGACTATTATGCTTTTCTCAACTCCTTGCTGTTAACGAGATAATTGTAATTGATATAACATTCATCCTTATTCAGGTAATTGAATATGTTAAATTCTTACAAGAGAGGGTACAAAAGTACGAGTCCTACACCGGATGGAGCCAAGAACATGAAAAGTTAATTCCATGGGTAATTATATGTAATTTCTTGAGTAAATTTACCTGATTTTTTTATTATGATTACACGTTAGGCATCAGGGTGCTCACGAGGATTATGCTCTATCATCTTCTGTTTCTGGTACATTTTTCACTAACTGATCTTTAATTATCGCCTTGTTCAGAGTAATACCCAAGGCCCTGCAGATGGTATATCTGACCCCCATCTTCAGAAAAATAACCCTTCTCACCCTGGATTTTACTTTCCCGGGAAGTTTGTTGAAAATAACATTCCGATGGTTCCCTCATCGCTCACAAACACTCAAAATGTGGTTGACACCGACATGCCCACTGTTACCGATGCCATGCTTGCTCCAATGCAGTCAAACTTTTATTCCTCTGTTGAAAGGGGATCTGGCTTGATCCAGCCTTCAGAGAGGTTAATTTCGGATTCTGATAATTTAACGTCTCAGTCTCAATCTGAATGGCAAAGATCATCATGTGCAGTTGACTGCACTGGAAGCAGTGATATGTTAAATGAGCAAGAAGAACTAGCAATTGATGAGGGAACAATCTCTATATCTAGTGTCTACTCGCAAGGGTATTCTTTCTTTTGGACATCTGACTATCTTCTTGTTAATACTTTCAAATGTATGCAATGATTTTCCATAACTTATCTACGAGCAGGTTACTAAATGCACTAACACAAGCAGTGGCAAGTTCTGGGATAGATCCTTCTCAAGCTAACATCTCTGTCCAAATCAATCTCGGAAGGCGCGCTAATAGAAGATCTGTTGCCGATGCTATCCCCAGAGAAAAGGTACCTACTTCACCTAATTGTTTACCCTTAGCAATGTAGTTGAACTGGGTCACCTATGAGGAGCATTCTTTCGAGCGAGTTGTCTTTTGTGCTCTGCTGCTGAAGTGTATTTGAGTTGCATGGGGACTGATTTCCTTTTTTTTTTTGTTGGTTGTTCTCTGTAGGATCATGATAACCATGTGCTTATTCATCAGCACGACGTAGGGGAATCAAGGGCAGGAAACAATGACGAAGAATCTGAACATGCTCCGAAAAGACAGAAGGTTGATAACAGCTAGTAGAGACAATGTGCACTTGATCGATAACAGTTTAGTGAAGATCACTTGGACCCAACTCCTAGTTATAGCCAAAGTTACACTCGTCGGATTGATGGATGTAGAAGAGGCACGAAGCAGCTGGTCGATTCTTTCTTTCCTGTGCGATTTGTCCAACTCTTTGTAATTGAAAATGAAAGGTCTGTAATTTGAAGGCTTGCCTTGTCTTAGGAGGCATTATCAGGTAGATGGATTGTCTTTTGCACCACTCTGATGTGCGTTTTGCTTTTGCCTGAAGTAATTGCATAGATATTAAATTTCATCGGGACAAGTATATTTTGCCTGTTAGACTTTAAAACGGAAGATCTCGGCTCGAAGAATTCCGACACGACCAAGCCTGTCTAGTGAAGATTTGCATTGAGTTTAGGAGCCAACGATTATAGATTCTAAATGTGCACGCTCACCATTTATATCAGCGTAGGCATACATTTTGTACATCAGAGGAATGAATTTTTACAATAAAAAAATTCACATATTACACAAGTATAAATTAGGCTTTTTACAACCTTCTCTTTTCATAAAATAGGAACAAAAAGGAAAATTTAACATGAAACCGCAAAAGTATCGAACAATTATCCATCTAGCTTTTGTTGACTTATATTTAAATGTGAAAACTTCAATAGATGAATGACTTAAAAATATTTTGAGATTCAAAATTGGGAGATCCACAAAGTTTAGTGACAATGCAATTAAACCATTCGAGGCTCACAAGCTCCAGCAAAGAAACAAAAATATGGGGAATACAGTTTGAACGACGTATAAAATGTACAAGACCAGTCCGTGATGAGGCCAAAAAAATTAACTGGATTTGCAGTTCTTTTGTTTCTCTTACCTCTTTACAATAAATTCCCCGTGAGCTTTCGGATTTACATGTTTGGAGCATCAGGCCGCCAAACAAGTCAATTTTAAGATATCATAAAAGGACGATCTCAGCACTTGCCTGCATGAATTGCGGCTCGAACAAAATCCTCGCAGCTGGAGATGCCGCCAGAGAGTGCGTCCCCCAGGGTCCCCATCACGTCAAATGCTTCCTGCAAATCTGCCACCGAAGTCATGTCCTCGAGCCACGACAGCAGATCCCTCGAGAAGCTCACCATGTCCTTCATGTTCACCATCCTTTCCTTCATGACCATCTCCCACCTTTCTAGGCCACTTGAACTGCTGTTAACCGAATCGCCCACGGGCTCCTTCAGAATGCTGCTGCCGGTTCCTTTGCTTGGCTTGAAAAATCTCTGCAGCTGCTCTATCAGGCCAGTATAAATGAGCATCGGCTGGACAATGGCGAAGAGCTTCCGACTGTCAGTTAGATCTGCGGAAGAGCCTTCGTCTGATCTGGCAACAACAGTGGCAGTTGAATCAGATGATAACCGGAGTGTCGATCTACCATGCTTCTGCTGCATGTAAGCATGGTATATTCCCCTCTGCAGGAAGGCAGGGCGATGCTGCAGCCAGTCCTCATATGACTCCGCGAGCAAAGAGTTAACCATCATGAATTGAACAGTCTCATCAGACGACAAAGAAGTGCGAGCTCCGGAGGATGATGACAAAGTTCTTGATGGTGAATCTGATGCTGAAGCTCCAGTAGATAAATAGGCAGTCACAGATTTAGCCAAGGCACGCCGTGGTTGATGGGAATTTCCTTGGTCGAGAAGGTACAATGCCATTTGAATCATGAACGGAAGGAAGCGTGAATTACTCTCCCGACCACCACCTTTGCTATCTGTGCTAAATGAAGCACCAGTTGCAAAACGAGCCAACATCTAAAGGAAAAGTACGAGAAAAAATGAATCACATGTCAAAATGATATAAATTCGGACAAATAACTAGAAATGCTAAGATCCACAAAGTAATTAGCAGTCCCTAAGCCCCTAACTCTGGAAGATGAATGCAGTGGGATATTTGAATGATTGAGCAGCTTATATGGTTGGGAAATGCATGGAAAATTTTAGATGATTACTTGTTGCTCACTGGAGCATCATATGGTGCTGGTTTTACTGGCATGCACAAATATTGGGTTCCTCACGTCTTAAAATTTTTCCTGACGTCTTAAAAATTAAAATCATAGTATGAAAGCAACTATCTTCTTGATCCATAACCAATAATTTTATGGCTAAAAGAGGGAAAATGTTATCTTCTTGTTCAAGGGAATTATTGATTAAAAGAGAAAATCAATGAAGAATTCTAGTAGCTCAAGATAAGAAGGGAATCTCATACCAGAACGATGTCATAAGTAAGAAGCCGGAGTCGACTACCATCCGCACGTCCAAGGGCATTAAGATTGTCCCAGTACTGATCGACACATCGCGCATAATGTGCGAGAGGAACCGAAGGCCCCCTCAAGGGGAAAATACAATTACATAAAGTCTCATTGTTCCTTAGCGTTGCACCCTCCCATTCCTTTTTTGGATTCTTTAGCGCAGCATCTGCTCTCTTCGCCTCCTGATGGCATTGAAAATGAATGATGTTGAAATGACTCACTGTTGTGTATACACAATCACCACGGCCACTTGCAGAACTCGATGCACCCAAGTTCACCCTCTTACTGTAAGAGTAAACTCCCAACATGTCATTTGGCCTGAGCGTATAACCCTCACGGCAGACCATACAAGACACCCCTTCTTCTTCTTCAACATCTTCTAGGCCTTCAATCACAGGTTGGGCAACAACAATACGCTCACCCCCATCTACAGCATATTCTTGACGCATTCCTAGCCCCTGAAATCACATAAATTAGAACCATCTGATGCTGGTTTATGCTTTTATTAGAACATTTATGAACATACTAAAATATTAACAGGAATCTACTGATGTCAGTAGAACTTACTGTAATATGTAGCATATGAGAGTTAAATTATTGTTTCAATTGAAAAATAGATCATAAGCTAAAATTCAGGTCTATATTCAAGAAAGGTCACAATGAGAATACCAAGGATGTTAAGCACCAAAGAGCAAAACTACAACCTAATCACCAAAGAGCAAAACTACAACCTAATCACGTGAGAAATCTTAGAAAGAAGTGTTTACCTGCAGCAACTCCTCTCTTTTCCTGAGAGCAAGACGACGCATTTCATCTTTAGTGGCATTGCGTAACTTGTCTATCTTCTCACCCAAGAATCCATCCCCATTCTTTTCCTTGTCAGCCAATGTATCAAGCAAGTTCTCAGCTCTCGCACCAATCTCGTTTTCTCCGGGAACCCCTTCCAAAGCATGGAGCACGGGCAAAATTCCTTCTTCATCAATGCATTTCTGTGTTGCCAAATGACCTTTTGACAATCCCCTCAGCATTGACAAAATCAAAGGTACTGATGGCAATTTTAAACCAGATATCCATTCTGTGTTAGTCTTAAAACCAGACTGACCAACAATCGCAAAGCTTTCTCTTAAATGCTTGACAGCCATACTGGTTATTCCTTTCTCAAGAATAATGTCCTTCAACCTCTCACCACATGAACTTGTCTTAAGTGACTCTGATACTCTCACAAAATTTTCCAAAGCAGATCTTTGTTTAGCCACTTGTTGAGCCAACACTTCATCCTTTGGATCATCATGATGTTGCTGATCCAGTCGATCAAATTCACACCAGTCTTGCAAGTAAGGATAGAAGTGCTGGATCAGAGTTTCCATAGCTGCTGGTTCCCCATAGGTCAAATATGGTAAGATCCTTGCAACCATCTCATTGTTGCGCTGCTGCTTGCTCGACTTTTTAATGCCCATAGGATGGAAAAGTCTATCTAGAAACATAAGGACAATTTTCTTAGCCTGTTCACCAGAACCACTTTCTTCATTTGTGATGGTAAGCACACTTTGATTTATGCCAATATCATTCTCATTCGCTTCCATTGTCAGGCTCTCCACAATTAAAAGAATGCCTTCAGCTGGTTCCATAGCATCGACAGAGAATGCCCTTCGTGCTGTCTCAAGTAGTAAACCTAGAGCACCTAGTTGTAATAAGGCTCTTCTATTCTCTCGAATCTTGCAGCAGTACATTAGAAGATTTAGTGTTGAACTCAACTCCTCTTGGTTTGATTTCAACTCATCATCACACAGACGCTGCATAAAGTGAAGTCAAAGTGTACTTGGTAATCAATTTCATACAATGACAACAGAACTTTCAGAAAATTAGAACTTTCAAATCCTTTAAAATGGTAGTAGCATGATTTTTGAGTCTCAAGGATTCATATTTAATATTCTTTTATTAATTCCAAATTCTATGCACTGTATTGGATCCCTTAAGAATGGTTAATATGTTAAACCGAAATGTGCAATAATTGAGATTAATGTTAACAGCACTACTATTTTGAAGATTTGAAACCAAAAAGCTTGTGGTGAAACAGGACACCGACCTGGATCATACTCAATAGAACTTCAAGACCTTCACATTCCCTGACGGCACCAGCTATTGCAAACTCAACTTCGGGATCCTGTGATTCTTCCCTCTCCTCTTCCAGTTCCTTGATCATTGGTTCAGTAGCTTCACCATCTAAGCCCTACCAAAATAATCGTACAGTTAAATAACAGACAAAACAAAATCACAAGATCTTCAGTGAAGGAAGAATATGTATGCTGAACGAACCTGAAGACGGTATGTCACAGTCATCGGGGGACATTCTCTGCTTGATGATAACCCAGCGGATGCTGGATTAGTGCTTGACAAAGAGTTCTGACTTTGACTGTGATATTTTTTCCAAACTTGCTCGTAGACCTGAGATATGCTAAGGTCAAGAGAAATTATGTTACCTGCAACAAGTAGCTCCATGCCATAGTCATCTTCCAATAAACCTAACAAGTCTAGTTGATGACAAATCTTATTTTTCACGTCTCGCATAAGTGGGCCAATTTCATTACTAGAATAAGGGTTCTTTGTCATAGAACCCCTAATAAATTCTTCTTGGGTATGTGCCTTGTTTAGAATCAGAAGATAAACAGGTTCTGGCTTTGATGGGCATATAATATTGCACAGTTGCTCCAATATGAACTGCATAAGAAAGTTACAGGTCAGTAAGACTTCACACACAAATTGAACTTTAAAATTGGAACAAAAATAATTTATTTAAACAACACCCTCTCAAAAAAAAATAATTTTTAGATGTTAAAATAACGAATGAAGTTAATTAAAATAAATCACAAGAAACTAAAAAGTTGACCAAATGGTTGCAAGGAAAAAGAAATAAATGAAAAATGTTTGCTAGGTACCAAGGAAGTGCGGCCCTTTCTTTCCTTTCCATGATTTTGAAGACCTGATATACAAGCACGAATAAACTGCCTTTTGTTTGCAGTGCTTTCAAGCAGAAGACCGTCCAGGAGCTCCTTAAGACGGCGGTTACAATCACCTATGAGTTTTGTTTTTTGCACTATAAGGCCTCGAATGACAAGAAGAGCTTCTAGAACTTCAGATAATAATTCATTTTGCATAAATCTGCCACCAAAATTAAGGACACTCAAGAAACATGAATTTGTAATATCAATTACATCGTTAGTATTCAAAAGAAAAGTAACTACTTTTTACCTGACTCGAATATTTGGTAGCTCAAGAAATTTATTGAGCAACTCAATAAGCTTGTGAAGTGTGAATCCTCGTGATATGTCAATACTGAGGCTCCTCTCTTGTGACTCCACATTGCAAACCTCTTGTGTAATCAGTCTACATATAGTAGCAAGGCATCCCCTCACAGTCAAGTAAAGGCGTGCCGCCTCAGAATCAATCATCTTAAAGAAAAGTTCAAAATATTCTGCAGCACATTCACCAACAGATAAAGTAGCAGGAAGCAGTGACATGAGTAAATTTAATAATTGAAATTGTCTGGTGGAACTTTGTGGGCAGAGCAAACTAACAAGATTGCATACTTCAAATCTTATAGACTGTGAACATGCACTCAGTATCAACTCAGAAACCCATGAACCAAGAGCAAACTTTGTGAAATCACTCTTAGTTGTTTTTCTACAAGTTTGGCGTTTCCATTTAAGAGCATATTTTAGAGCCAGGTAGTCATTCTTTTGTGGATCCTGGCGAACCCTTTGTGTTACACCTTTAACTGCTTGTGTTACCTTGTATTGTCTCCGAACAAAATCAATATATGACGCACCCCTTTCCCACTCAGTGTAGCTTAAAAGTGGTATATCCTGACCCTTTCTGACACCTTCCCATTGTCTGTCAGTTGACTCAGACGGAACTTTACTAGCAGCAGGAGAGTTATTTGACATAACAGATGCCTTCGCACTGCGATCATTCTTCGAATGCAAAAGGGAAGATTTTGCCTTCTCTTGTTCCTTATCCCCAGAATTAGATCTAGGAGGAGTACATGCCTGTGAAATTATTCTCAAACATGGCAGGATTACATGCTCTGAAATGGCAGGATGCTTTGCCCCCAATTTAATGGAAGAGAAAAGAAGTTGGAAGGCAACACGTAACCTTGCTTCCCAATACTCATCAACCAATATACATGTCTCAGAAAGAAGCAATAACTCTTCCCGAGTTGCAAGAGCTATGTCCATTGAACGATGATGCTCTAAACAATACATTACTTTCTTTTGTATGAGATTGTTCAACTCAGATACTGCATCAGCATCACCCTCAGACAAAGAACAAAGAACAGCTCTAGCCTGAAGACGAGCAGTTTTTGGACCCTGATGAATATTGTTCTCAAATAATTCCGTTAAGATGCCAGCAGCAACAAGTTGCCTCTTGCATATTGCATGTTTTGACAGCATTTGTAATAGTTCCAGGCATTGGGTGACGAATGTAGTAGCACAACCATAACAATTATTTGGTGATCTTGCAACAATGGTCATAACATGGCCAGTTGCATTATCAGAATTCTTATGTTGCAAATAAGTCAGCAACACACGCCTGAGCCCTTGCAGTGTTTGGACACTTTTACTCACAGAATCAAAAGCTGCTTTACATTTCTCACCATATAAAACACCTAAAAGTGCAATTTTTCTATTTATCTTGCATGAAGGACCAGGTAAAGATACCATCATCTGTTGGACACTATCTTTTTGCTGAGAATCAATTTCATTTTCACCAATGCTAGATACCAACTTAAGCAGGGGCTTCTTGAATCCCAAAAGTTGCTGATATCGCCTGTGTGCATTTTCAGATTCTGATTCAATAGCAGCCAGACCTTTTTTCATGTCTTCATCATTTTCCATATTGTCAAACAAGAAACTTGGTTTCGCCATAAAATTGAACTCAAAACGGCCATACTTGCTGTATCCACACTCGTTACAAAGAAATGAATCCAAATTCTCATAATTAATATTTCGACACTGTCTGCACTGATATGCATTTTCATGGCAATTACTACAAATTCCATGCTTGTCGGTAACAGATCTACTGCATCTGGGGCACTGCAAAGACTCGAGAGAAGAAGCTTGCAAATTTTCATAGAAGGAATCCAGCTCTATCATGAAATTGCATGCTGTAATAGGGATAGGAAATTCAACTTTCAGCTCTGTTTGATTACAAACAAGATGACAACTCTTTGCACGCTTCCAAAGAGACCAATTGTTCTTCAGCTCTGACAAATCAGCTACGGGCCTGTTGTTGTAATACAAGTTCAGAACTTTTACTGATTTTGATCTACGAGCATCATGAACATTCATAGTAACTGATTGAATGGTATAGCTACCAGTGCACTTCACAATTATGCGATTGTCAGTGAACTTGGTCTCTGATTTTAGACTTTCAAGTTTCATCCTGCTGTACGGCACCTCTGGACAACTGCAACTTACACATGGCTCACTTTCAAGATAATAACCGTCAAACTCCACCAAACCACTGAGAGTATTATATATATGGGAGTTTGGATGATTTGCTAAAAGCTCATTTTGTGAATGAAGTGTCTCACATATGCAGCTAATAACATCAGTTGACAGACATCTGCTTATAATTTCTGTCTCATACTGCTTTGTGCTACTTTCAGACATCTTTCCTAGCAGCCACATCATGAGCTCAGTATATTCAGTTATATTCTGCCCATAAGTAGGTAAGTGTTTCACTTTCTGCAGAAGTTCAGTTAGCAAAACCTCTTTGAATGACTGCCTACCATGATGCCAAATTCCATAGAGTACACCCTTAGCTTCCTGACGGACACTAGAAGAGTTCCATTCAAGCAAGAAGTTATCAATAAAATTTCTTAGAACAGAACAATCTTTCTTCGTGAAAACATCAACGGCTTGTTCCATGTCACATATTTTTTCTGAATTATCCATACCATCCTCACCTCTTCGTTTCTTTTTCACATCAGAAGAAACTAATCCACCTCGAGTTGTGTTACTTCCAGCATCTCCGCCTTCCATTTTATTTGCTGAATGACTCATATCCTTTCCAGTGTAGAACGCTAAATTCAAAAGCTTAAGTGTCTGGACAACAGATTCCTCACCAAAGTAAAATATTCCATTCATCAGAAATAAAAGAAGGTCCATATTCTTTAAGCAGCACTTTTGCCAATTCCTGGGCCTTGCTCCAGCCACTTCAGCCATAGAAGACAAGCACTTGACAAGTTTAACACTCCTCTCATACGGCACCGGACTTTGGAAGCCTCCGGATTTATTAACAAGTTTGTTTAGCCTCTTTATCTCATTTGAGAACTGCCATGAATCTCTTATGCTATAATACTGGGTTTTGCTACCACACAAATGAAGTAGTAATCTTCTAGCATATCTTCGAACAAATGTTGTATGGGTATTGCTGATGTAGCTGCAAAGAACTTCCTGAAAGCCATCAAGTTTCAGGTCCTTACCAGCAGTACAAGTGTTATATGACTTATCCTTTTCTGCTAACTTATCATGCTTTTCAGGTCGTACTAAACTGTAAACCAGACGGAAAGTATTCTCCAATAAGAGTTTGTGGTAGTCAATGAAGATATCGGCACGGTGAGATTTGGCATAAGAATCAGAAAAGAAGGGAGAAAAATTTCCAGCAGGCAATTCTCTTCGAACAGCCAAAAGTGAGCCACAATTAGAACCACCAGATACATTACCCTCATTATCTCCTGATGATGACTTAAAAATATTAACAAGTTGCTGCAAAATTTCCATCAAATAGTTCAGAAAAGCTTGTTGTCTCAGCATAGAGCACGCTCTAATAAGCTGAGATGCAAATTCAGTTTTTTCTTGATCATCACTGGAAGGTGGAACAGCAGATGCTGTTAACGGAACCTTAACACTAGCTTTGTCTTGCAAATCTGCAGGACCACCTGATTTTGACTGAGAACTTTCACCCCCAGGTTGGTGCCAATTTCGAAGCATCAGGGTAAAAAACATGAAAACAAGGATAGCTATTTCCCCAAAAGAACAACGTGCTTTAGCTGGAAATGACTTGTTCAGGTTAATCTCATCTAGTAGCCATTTCACAAATCTTTCAAGGTCTAAGTTCTCAGGTTTTGAACTATCCATAAAAGGCCCGCCAACAGCAGATGATAATCTATAGAAAAGCTGCATAATAGGAATAGCTCGAAATCCAGACATTGAATCCATCCAACCTTTGAGCTCTCCAATAAGATGCCGAAGAAGCAGAGAGTTCAAAGTACGTTGTGATGCGGATAAGGACACTACAGTTTGATCAGTCACAGACCCAGGAAAATCTCCACTCTCACTTGTTTCCAAGATGTGAATAGAGGATGAAGAATTCTGCATGCTTATATCAGCAGCAACCTGCATTAAAGTTGGGTCACCTAACTCATCCATGGGAAAGTGGATGTCATTACCCTCGCCTCCGAGGGAATCCATTTCAATAGAAATAGCCGACATAGGATGATCCCTTGAATGTGGTGGAGGGAGTCGATCTGCATCAAGTACTTCATAGCATGCTTCACAAAGGTCAAAATCTGGGCACACATTGCAATGCCATCGGCGTCTAAGTATTGGAACTGTCGAACAACCGTCACAACAATATTGCACTGATGCCACAGTAGAATCTTCTTCAATCATGCCATGTGCATTCACGCCAGTTGCATTTGTATCAGAAGAACCATGTGTTGCAGAATTTTCGGAAATATCATCAGTAGCTAACATTGTTTGCTTCGGAAAGGGGACTTGCAGTAGCCGAGATGATATGGCTAAGCTAAACAATTTCCACACCAAGTCAGTATTTGTCGTCATTCTAAAGGGAAAATATATCTCTGCTATACATGCTTAAATAGCAATGTTAACCTCATGAACTATTTAAACAAACATAAATCAACAGAAATAACATGATAAAATAATCACAGGATTTGAACATGCATTGGTTATTAAAAATGGTAGTAATCAGCACACGTTTTTCATCAGAGGGATTAGCATATGTATTCTTTAGTCTTAACCAAAGGAAACAACATAGATATTAGATATATGCTTACATGTGAAGGGAAGTGCTTGCATCACGGAGTCAGTAATGTCCCTAACTATTATTTATACCAATATTGGAGTCTGTATACAAGTCTATTGGATTGTTTATGAACAAGGATGTGGAACTAGATAACATACAATCTCCAATTCCTTGACCTTTGGTTTGAGATTAGTTAGTATGTTCAGTTGTGCGGAAAATTACACATCACAGTTTCATATGTTATGACTTTACACACTACAACCAATAAAAAATCATTTGTAAAACAACACAGTATGATATCAGAATCCAGTGTATCAACAAGCATAAATGACATAGTATAACGATTAACACAAGGTTCACTGCTAACCTGCTGGACGTCTGAACTGCCTCATATGGTGCAAACAGGAGCCTTTTGAGCAGTGTAACAGCAGGTGCAACAGAGCGCGGTTCAGTCCCATGTAAAGCAAGGCATTCCGCATAGCTGTAAATAAGTTCCACTGCAGGTACTACAATACTGTTAACTATTTGTGTTTCTGGACGTTCTAAATCCAGAATTCCCCAAAGAACTTGCATCAAACCATCCACTACATCTGAACCTGCATCAAACCAAACACTGTTAGTAGCAGAAGGTGCAGAACAAGAATAAACTCAACAAATATCCATACCACGCAATGGAACCGCAGAACTATTTTCCCTCTTTTGGACAAACAGCAAAGCCATTTAGGTTCATTTTGCACTTGAGGAAAAAAAAGCTACATTTGTTCACAATAGTTCTTTAAGCAAACTAATCTACATGCCAGTGATTTATTTTATAATATCTTTTGGACATCCACAATAATTCATAAGGTTACTTCCTCGGACACCCCTCAACTATAATTTTTTTCACATCTAACCCTAAACTATAAAGTTACAAAATTTAATCCCCCAACTTATCACGATTTGTCACTCAAGCCCTTCTGACAAATTTCATTTAAAATTCTGTTTAACTTTTTTTTTAATAATTAAAAAATATCATTTTTACCCTTTCTTCATTAATACAATAAAATACTTACAAAAATGAAATAAATAGCAAAGCAAATGTAAAACTAATATTTGATCACTATTTTTATGAAAATTGTGCTCATGTTGTGGTTTTTATTTTTAGATATTTTTTATATATTAAAGAAATAAGGTAAAAATGATAATTTATAGTTATATTAAGAGAATTTTGAATGGAACTTGATGAAAGGATTTGAGTGACAAATCGTGATACGTTCAGGAACTAAAAGTTTTAAGTTTATAGGTTAGGGTAGATGTGATAAAAGTTATAGTTGAGAGGGTGTTGGAGGAAATAACCCTGATACATATATGGCACCTATGTTATTAAGAGAAGAAAAAATAGGCTACACTGTCATTAAAAGTTCTTTAAGAAAACTAATCTGCATGGCAGTGAACATTTTTGTCTAAAAAATGTCATTTGGACATCCACAATAATCCATACATGGCACCTATGTCAGTTTGCAAAAAAAAAAACATCAAGAAAATGGAACAAATACATTTTGGATGGGATATCTATGGGCCTAGGACACAGCGAATATCTTGCATAAGCATTCAACCTTATAGGCCACAGAGGCGAAAAGGCAGGCCCTGACAGTAACAAGTGATGATGTGCCAAAAAGAACTTCCTAGTATGTTATCAAGGTCAGGTAGGCAGACTTTGAAACTTTTTGCAACTAATTACAGTGTTAAGAACTCTGATTAATGATCAATGTAAAAATAGGCTACATTGTTCTTAATAGTTCTTTAAAGAATTACATTTTGGATGGGAATCTAGGAGCCTAGGACAGCAAATATCTTGCAGAAGCATTCAACCTTATAGGCTGCAGAGGTGGAAAGACAGGCCTTAACGATAACAAGTAATGGTCTGTGAAAAAGAAGTTTATAGTATATTGTGCAAGGTCAGGCAGGGCAGACTCTGAAACCGTTTGCAATTACAGTGTTAAGAACTCTGATTAATGATTAATGTAAAAAGATAATAGAAGAGGTCCACAGAAAGTTTGCATATTTTGTGTTATACTCGTCTTGAACTTGAGAAAATAATGATAAGAATGTGAGCTTTTGTCTGTGATGCATGTGCAATGCAGTAGGATCTTGTAGTACCATGAGTTTCCAGGAAAGCAGCCATGTTTGCCCTTCGGTGTAATGCGATTTTTGTCACTGCCTGCATTTGTGAAGAGAATTCCCTGATCACCCATCCAGCGGCAGCGCCTCCAACACCTGTTCTTGAAACAATAATAGGAAGTGATCTGACAACTCCCATCAGACGCATTGTGTCTTTCACCTGACGAAAGCATAATCATATATCAGAAAATCACAACACATAATCACATACCTATACAAGTTTAGTATTCTTACACGATAGTATGTATCCTTCTTTGGAAAAACAGACTGAAGAACATGACACGCAGCAGAATGCAAAATGGCTCCCCTGTCACTCTGAAATATGGCCTCAAGCAATGTCCTGGATTTAAGTTTATTCAGATCCAGATCTGCATCCTCAGTTTCAGTAGCAAAATATGATCTGCAAGATGAATAAATCCTTGCTAGTAGCTTGATAGCATCTGAGAGAACTTGTTCCTGAATTGGAGCAGCTTGCATATTTTGATACTTTTTTCCAGCCCCAGTGCTAGCAGAGCTTCTACCAAGAGCATGGGCTTCCATGTCCAGGACAACATCCATTTTCTCCTTCCAACCAAATTCATCCTTTGCTCTACCATAAACTTCCAAGGAGTCTATTCTAGGCATGGCTGAACCATCAAAAGTCTGGCCAATAGAAATCATGAATTCTTCATCGGCAAGCAGTGATTCAGCAACCGTAAAGGGAATATCGTACCAGGAACGCAGACCTTCATCAAGTTTAACTACTCTTTGGAAAATTGTAACTTCTGAGGGAATATGAGTTGCTGATGTATTACCAACATGTATTCGACAACCAACCATTACAATATCATTATTTGAATTCGATACAGTTACCTGCAACACAAGGGGATGAGGAGGTCCACGCTCAGTTCATTATTTGAATTGATAGTTAATGACAATTGAGGAGCATCAAGCAAGAAATGATTATACCTTAAATCCTGTAGCGCTGGGACTCTCCAGAAATCCATCATCTGATGTTAATTTTTGCTTAATTACTTCTGAATCAACATTTTTTATTGCATCACTACTAAACTTCACATCTCCTGTGATGCACGTAGTCCTCTCAAAAAAGTCAAGTGGAAATTCTGGACTCGCACCAGCATAAGCTCTATTGTTGAGAATGTCAGATCCTAGTTTCCTTGTCTGGTCCGCATTTGTCATTGCTGCTGTATCAACTCCCATCGGTACATGTGAGTATATTTGAAGGCTTCCATCATCTTGCAAAACAAGACAGTGGACCTTGTCTTTTGATAATGGTTTATATGAAGCAATGCCAACCAATGGCAAAGATGAACCTACACCATATCTCATGTTTTGTGCAAATACTTCATGAGCGCCAAGAGAGATTGAAAGTGCAGAATTGGACTTGAGATCTGATAAGCAAACAAAAAGTCCGCTACCAGAAAGCAACTCCTTCCAGTGATGCAAAACAGCAGGCCTAAGTTTTCCATCTTGATCAGCTTCATAAACATATGACACTTCCACCAGGCTAGTTACATTAGCATCCAAACGTCCCATCAGAGTGGTTCCATCTTGATATGACAAAATAAGCAATCTATAAGTTGAAGAGTAACAGAGCGACAAGCCTTTGGGATGAACATCCTTTTCATGAACCCTTATCACATCTGTTAATACTTTTGCACCTACATCACCTTCCATCAACATCTCTAACCTATATAAACGGCCAGATTCTGATAGGACTAGGAGGAATGCCTTACCCATAGATGCTGGAACAAGAATAGCATCTACAATCATATCATCTGACAGAGTGAAATAGTGCATGGGACTGATGTTATCTTGTGACAAATCATATATTTTGACAAACATATTTGTAACTACCATTAGCTGAACCTGAGATCCTGGAACCCAGTCCACTCGGCGAATATAGGCACCTTGTAGAGCAAGTTCAACAGCAAGGCGATCAGTCACCTCTCCACGAGGATTAACAGTGAGTACTTGGCAATCTTCAAAACCAGCTACAGCAAGATAGTTCTCAACAACAGGATTGAAAACCAAATGAACAATTTCAAAACGAACTATGTTCTTAGACAGTGGCTTGACATTTGTCTTATCTGCCGTTACTGGAGCAACAGTAGGCTGTCCAATCAATTGTCCAACATCAAATATAGCCACTTTATCTCCTTCTCCAGCAGCAAGCCTACCTCTTGCACTAACTGTAAGTAATGATTTGGTGAGAGACCCACAAGCTAAAAGCGATTTCAGTTCTCGGGAGTTTGGGTAATCTGCCTTTATCTTCAGATCTAAAGACCCACTTTTGTACGCCCTCTTCAACTGAAAAAGATCAGTACTATAACATAGTGGTTTATTATCACCAAGAATAACATTATTGTCTTTTGAAATGTTGGATTCTCTCTGGTTGATCACATGAGGAAGTAATTTATTGCACAACTCGAGAAGTCGGTTTTCCAAACCAAGATTGATAAATATAGAAGGTAGTTCATCTTGCACCTTTTTCGGGATGGATAGTTTGAAACAATTATCTGTATCCATACAAATATCATCATCCAAATCAGAATCACTTTCTGCTGGCTGCTCACCATCTGTAGATAAGGGCAGCAGTGACTGCAAGTTACTTGTGCTGTTAGCTGGTGGAGTGTTGCTTCCACTGAATTTCCTAGGCTTTAAACACTGACAACTACTTCCCCTGACACCTCCAGCTCCACAATCACAAAAAAAGCGACTAGAACGTGAGTACACAACACGATGTCCACGGTGACACACCTTGGCACATACAGAACAACATCCCTTTGAGACAGTTAAGTCACAAGTGTAACAAAAATACCAATGTTGCTCCATGAAGTTGCTACCACTTGAAGTAAATGTGCATACTTTAGAGGCCAGTGCTCTTTCAGTATTGCTGTCTTCTTCTTCATCCTTGTCCACACTGCCCAACTCCCCATCAGATGTACCATCATCTTCATCATCATCTGCGGATGTCGCATCACAGTCAATTGATGCAGCCCCACTTTCACGATTGGAAGGAAGTACCAAGTTCTCTGGATTCTTTTTAGAATTCAATGATTTAGAAACTATGACTCCTTGGCCAGAGCTATTACCTAAGTCCAGCTTTGATACGATTTTATCGGGATTTCTCCTGTTAGTTCCGAAGTCACCAATGACAGAACCAAGGAAACCAAGAAGGAATTTCAAGCCATTTAGTAAACTCTCACCATCAGTCATTTTATCTATTAGAAGCACAGTCTTCTCCAAAAGCTGCTTCATTGACGGCTCTCCATTTAAAAGCTGAATTATGTAACTGAAATAAGCTTTAGCAGACTGTATGTCACAGAAAATGAAGGCTCTATCAAGTGACATAAGCATAGCCTCAATGAGCCGACTCCGGAGTTCTCTAGACAGTGATTCACAAGATTGTGATATAAGACATGAGATAAAACCCATAGTCGATTCCCTCAGTGGTTTAGAACTGTTGTTTACAGTAACAGATCCTGAAGGTTCTGTAATGCTTCCTAAAAGTCGTTTTTCCAACCAATTTGACAGGCATGGCAAATCCATATCAAGAAATTTCTTCTGAACCTTCTCTTTGAGACTAGAATAAAGCCCACCAGACAGAAGGTCAATAAATAAATTTATAACTTTCAAATTTACCATTTCAGAATGGCATTGATCCAATGCATTAATGAGAACAAGCAAATTACCACATTGTTGATCAAAGAATTCCTTGCATTTTACAGGCACACAATCATCAGAGCCCAGGTAAAATTGGAAAATTTGTGTTTTACTAGTATCTCTTAGGAAACATTGAATTGAATCGACCAGAGTATCAATAACCATTTCATTGATTACAATGTCATCAATGTGCCCAGAATTTATGTCTGCCAGGATACTTTCTAGCTGCTTCACAACAAGCACATCAAGATAGCCTGTGTATTCCCTTTGATCAATCAGATCATCAAAAATAACATCGCATTTTTCATGTATTTCTGAGAAAATTTTATCAGATCTTATTCTCATCAAAATTTCAAGAAGCTGGGAGATAGTGTGATCCTTTATAAGAACTTCCCCTCTTGTGTCTTTAACCTTGAGATACTCACCCAAAACATGTATGATGTCTCTTATGTTAAGGGCACAAGAAAGAAGAGTACCATCACATAAATCAGGATTGGATGGAAACCCATGTAATAGGCACCTCGTGATGATATCACCATAGCTCTCAGTGCTCTGCATAGCAACAGTATCCAATTTCAACAGAACACCATATATCGATTCAAGCTGCGAGATGTTGCAACCATATTTTTCCACAAGAACGTCCTGCTTGGATTTGTCAAAATGAGTGTGTTTCAGCAGAATAAGAGGCGAGAAGACATCTCCAGAAGATTGATCATGCTCAAACATGCAAACAAAAGACCTGTCAAGAAATTGCAAGAGCATTTTCAAAATAGATGACAGTACACTGACCAGCCATTCATCTTGATTATGTTCAAATATGGTTAGAATAATTTTTTCCCCAACAAGAACAACCCCATCAGAACTGGGATGCCGACGCAGGAAAGGTTGTTCTTCATGAGCCACATTTCTTGCATAATATCTTGAAAGGCCAGCATGAAGCAAAGAAACTATAAGAGAAAGCCATGAAGATTTCCTAAGGAAATCCCAACCTTGGACTGAAAGACCATCTTGCAACTGTTTAAGTAGATTACTAATGAGTTCAGAAAAACCAGCATCCTCGTGAATATCAGTGCCTCGGCTGATTAAATCCAAAAGAAAATTATAGAGAGACCTGGTATCTAACAAGTCGAGATTCAACAACTTATACCCTTGAATAAGTGCCAATTGTGGGCTATTACAGTAATAAGAGACTGTATCCCAGCAGAGTGAAAAGATGTATCTTTCAAGAACAAGATGTTCAATAGCTTCAGCTTTTTTACCATTCCATAAATCAAGGACATTGGAAAAGATAGAGATCAGATCATGCAAGTTCAAGCCAATCCGCTGGATGGCAGACACATCTATACTTGATGGAGAAGGATGAAGAACAACATCAATCAAATGTGAAAGCAAGACGTTGTGTGCAGGATTTGCTTTGACAGAAGTTTTCAGCATACCCCCTACAACAGTTGATGACCAAGAAGGCAAGTGACCTCGTGACTGAGGAGGGATTTTTCTTAATCTGGATCTGACTTGTGAAAGCAACCATGATGGGCAAGTAGATGGATATAAGATTGCATGCCGCAATATCAAGATCAATCTTGAAACATACAAAGCCCAACAAGATAATTGTTTTGTGCCAAATTCAGTTTGAGGAATATTCACCACTCTTTTGAGCGAAGAAAATACAAAGTTAACAATGGAAATTTTATCCGCATCCTTTGAGAGATGGAAAGACATCAACAGAATTTCCAAATGGAAAGAACTAGGAAGACTCCTATATACATCAGTAGGCTCGCAACAGATTCTTTCTGCCTTCTCCACAATAAAACTGATGTACCCCTCATAGATCCTCATAATTAAAGTATTACTACCCAGATCATCATGTAGAACAAGAGCATGGGCTAGCAAAGAAAGAGTGTGGTCATTATAGATAAAGACACCATCTTCTATCTTCAGCACTTGATCAACAAAATGATCAGTAAGAGAATTTGACAATGCATGATGAGACACAAGACTGCACAGAAGTTCAAAACAGCTCTCATTGATATGAGGAACAGCCAGACGTGAAGACGAACTCTCAGGATTCCTTTCGCCAGATGAACATGTGTGACCATTGAGTATTACAAGTAGCTGATCTATATGATTTTCACCAATTTGTCTGCAAGCATCCTCGAAAAGTAAATGACTCCATTCCGAGGAAAAGATGTACACCTTAAGAAAAATGAGCAATTCTGTTGCTGCTTGAATAAGCAAGTCTGAACCGCCAGAGATACTGGTAACAGCAGATGTCGGCTGCTCAAGACCATCTGTGGCTCCCAATGGTCGGCAAGTTTCAGAAAAGAGGTTACCAAAGATCGCTTCATCCTCATGACTAGATGTACATTCTGAATCTGGGATATTTGCAGGCTTCATACAACATAAACGCGAGTTCTCAATGGACACAATATATTTCACTCCTTCCATATTGAGAAAGTAAGCAAGATGTATCAAATTATCCATCCACTGCACGGTAGGTGGAAACATCAATTGTAAATACTCCTCATATGTACGCTTCTGGATTAAAGAAACCTTCTCACCACCAATGCAGCACGAAGGTTCATTACTCTCGTAATGGTCAGACAAACACATTGAGTTCACTTTGAAATCATGCATTTGATAAACCCAGGTTTTAGCATCTCTTAGGAGCCTTAACATAAAAAGAACAATTTGGGGGCAATAAATTATTGGGGGCTTCAAAAGAGAACTTGAGTCATCGTATCTCCAGACCTTGGAATTCAAAGTATCCATCATAGAAGCAACTAAACATGCTTGGACATTGGAAAAGATAATAGTATCACTGACGGAAACTTGAACGAATTGTAGAAATTCTTCAATTATCTGCAACAAAAGGTTCCCATGTTTGACCCCCTTGGTGCTTGAATCACTGTTCAGAAAGTCAGACTTCAACTTGAATAACGCTGGAAAAGTTTCTACATAGCCCGCAACTGAACATAACAAGTCAACATCACAAGCATTATGAGGCACCATCCTTGCTAGATTCCGGAGTAAATTTAGGATTCTTTGACTGAAAGAAAGTCTCAGGCTAACATTTACATCATCTATCAGCTTATCCATAGAAGATGCAAGTAATAGCAGTCTTTTACATAAACCAAGGAAACGAGGGAAACATTTTAGGTGGACAACTGCTAGGTATTGTGCTGGAGAGATTATTCCATCTGAACATTGTGGATCTTGTGAGGAAGTAAACCATGAAAGGTGGAATCCTGGTTGCCCATAGTCGGTAGGTAAAGTTGTCTGAAGTCTTTCAGATAAATTGATGTTCCTTATGTAGTCAATACCTAGTCCAAGAAGATAATTGAATGCACGTATAAGTTTATAGTGAAATATTGGCAAAGAAACATAACGAAAATGAAGCCAACATGTGCAAAAGCACAAATAAGAGAATACCCTGGTGGTCGCATGGTGCACCACTCCCCAAATCTGTATTGTCAATGTCAACTGGAATAACTGATAATTGTGACACATAGGAGCCCAACAAGTCTTGATCCAAACTACTGTGGTCCTTACTGATGAACTCGGCTAATGTCAGCTCTAAAAATCGAGCAGCAGTCTCCTGAAACATGATAAAAACGATATAACATAAATGCCGATTAAAAATTCAGGTCTCAGAAATAGGCAATTAGCAATTTTGTGCTAATATAAGTCAAACCAAATCTTGGCAAAATGCTATCCTAGCATGAATAGTCTATGCACCAAACAAAAATATCCATAGACGAGCAATATAGTGCTTTGCTATCTTTATAGTGCAAGCAAAACATTTAATCTTAAGCAGCATTCATAGACGAGCTGTATGCTATCTTTGTCCAAAATTCAATTAAAGCGTCAAAAGGTTTGTTCCCTAAGTACTGGCTTGTTTCATGGAGAATGCCCTTTGTGTACGTTAGTTATCAAAAGAAACACGAGTAAAACGAAGCTGAACGCCCCAGTTCACACACCTGCAAGCTGAAATCATCGCTGTCGAAGTCCGATTTCTCGAGAAAACAGATGCAGAACTGTATCGACTCGGCAACGATCGCCAGCAGGACCGGGTCCGCATGGTCAGCTGCTAAATAGAAAAAAGCAGAATTATATCCAAGGACCCTTAACAATGAACTGTACGGCACAGGATCGCGATCAGATAGCTCAATAATCATCGCGGACGCACCTGACGCCGGGAGCACGGCCGGGACGACGAGCGTGACCACGGCGACGACCGCCTCGATCTGGGGCCGGGTCCAGGAGTGGAGCCCGATGCCGTCGCCGGCGTCGGGGCGGGGGGAGATTCCGGCATGGAGGACGGCGAGGAGGCGGCGGAGACCCGCGCGGGCGGGGTCGGAGCGCAGGAGGGAGCGGGCGCGCTCCCTGGGTGTCTTGCTGGCGGCGGCGGCGTCCGTGTAGTCTTCTTCGCCGCCGAGGAAGATCTCGAGAAGGGCGGCGATCTCCGCCATGCCGATCGGCTGATCAGCTCATAGAAACCCTAGAAGAATCGAGGAGGAGGAGGAGGAGGAAAGTGGAGAGAGAAAGCAGTCGCCTCTGCGCAGAGGCGAAGGCGAAGGCGATGACGATGAGAGAGAAAGAGAGGGGTTTTAGAAGGAAGGAGAAATCTGGAAAAAAATGGCGAGAACAAGAAAAAAAAAAGAAGCTTAAAACTAATAAAAAGGGCGAAGCGCTCGACGTCTGTGTCGGTTTTATTATGGTAAATGGGTAAATGGAGTGATGAATAAAAAGATCTTAACCGTCGGATGGAGTTTGATGGCATCTGGACCGTTAAAAATGATATTTGGACGGTTGAGATTTTTCTAGAAAGTAGAAAGGTTGCTTAGTTTCCAAGCTTACCTTCTTCTTGCACTTGGTCCCACTTTTATTCCATTTTTTTTCTTTTATCTTATTCTTTTTTTTATTTCCATTTACGTTGTTAATTCGGAAAAAAAATTAGGCAATCGAATTGTTTTTGGATTTTTTCAGGGGCAATCTTGTTTTCTTTGTAAGGAGAGGATAATATCGTTTTAGAAACAAATAGTTTTTTGTATGACAATAAAAAATGATAATGACCTTTTTAATAGAAGCTTTGAATAAATTATCAATTTATGTTTTTAACTTGTATTTTGATACAGAGTAAAATAAGTAAATTATTATAAAGTAATTGTATAATTGAGATATGTGAAGTAAGTTTTGCTTTACAAGCATTATTCGATCTTAAATTTATAATTGAAATTAAGATACAATTTAAATATTGTCGAATAATTTTAATAATTTAGTTCAGATATCTCGATCTTAGTTATAAATATAAAAATAAATGATACTCTACATATATATGGAGCAATCTTTTATAAAAAAATCACTTATAATTGAAATATTTATTTTCAAAAATCAAAAGATAAAAAAAAGAACACGAGATACTTTTATTTGATAAAGGCACCATGAATTGGATCCAAATCACAGTCCATGAGTTCACATTGTCTTTGTTAACAGTTATATATCCTTTCTTTTTGCGTATAGTACCTACATTTTTGCTTAGTCAAGACAAACCAATTAAGAACATCACATTAGAAAGGAATGTTTTTTATTGCTCTTGTATGTATTTGGATAGAGGATGAGAACATGGAGTATAAATGAAGGTAATGAGAGCTACTTCAACCCTAATATAGTCACTGATCTCGAGCTCCTTAGGACCCTGCTCCCCTTGCCCCTTCCCTTCATGGGAGTGTCGCTAGTGAAATCACTTCCACGCGCCTGTGGTTTCAAATATGGGAAGGAGAAAATGAAGCCTTAGCTTCGTCGGTGGAACTTAAAGAGCGTTATGACGACATCATAAGTGGATTCCCTTACTATAGTTCTTCGTTTCAACAAGTTTATCAAGTGAGCCAACTCATCTTGCTACATAAAATTGGATTTTGGGATGGTGCTACATCTATGAAAAATTCTAACTGTTGATAATAAATGGACTCCATTAATGTCACTTCTTTTATGACAATTTTTATTCTTACTTTTTTCTCATCTCCTTATTAGGAGTGGCAATAAACACCCCATAATAAATTTGATAAATATATGTTATCATAGATGAATATTTTCTTACGATAATCTTTGCATATTATCGGTAATTTAAACATTACCTGAATAATTTCTTACAATAATCTTTGCATATTATCGGTAATTTAAACATTACCTATGAAGTGAGAAAAAAGAGAGGGTATTTCTATATTGCCACCCAAGATGCAACCTTACTTATATTTAATTTTCATATTTATCCTTTAAATATTCTTACAATAAAATGTCATATAATAATAACAACATAAATAATATTCATAAATATATGTTATCATAGATGAATAAAAATATAATCTTTGAATATTATTGGTAATTTAAACATTACTTATGAAGTGACAAAAGAGAGTGTCTTTTTTTTATTGCCGCCCGATATGCAATCTTACTTATATTTAATATTCATATTTATCCGTTAAACACAATAAAACATCAAATAACAATAACAACATAAATAATAATAATATATTATAACAAATTGACGACAATAATAAAATATTATTTAAATAATATATGTATAATATAATATAATATTATTATCGTATTATGAATAAAAATATATCATTAACTATTAATTAAAATAACATTTTTTTATAAATTATAATGATCATAATTATTAATTATAAATATTATACTATTATCATTTTATTTTAAAGGGTATTAATTGGTAAATATGCTAATTTTTGAATAATGATTTAAGTTTATAAATTTCAATTTAACACTATGAATTTTTAAATTGATAATATTTAAAAAGTGTATTTTGATTAAAAGAAGATGTATATTACATAGTAAGTTTTTTTTATAAATAAACATAATAATTTAAATTATCAATTAGATTACTTATATATAATAAATAGAGTAATGCATTTTCTGACAATTTAAGCACTAACAATTTAGATAATATTAACAAGTAATGCATTAAACACCTCCTTAGGTAAAGCCCAAAAGAAAAAACCCCATGCATGATATAATTGGGGTCTTCAAACTATGAACTTCTAGTTCTATACTTTGAGATGTGATTATACCAGATACTCGTAAAGGTACAGTAAGAACAAAAGCAGTACATCCCGCTTGTACTGTAGTATCCCAAACTTGCGAATTATTTTACTTCTTAACCAAACACAAATGAGAATAAAAATTGAGTATAACTAAACTACGAGTATAATTATACCTATTCCCGGTATAATATATTTTGAACCAAACACAGCCCAAGTGATTTGTATGGAATAACAACTGTTATATCTTAATAAACTGGATCGTCTGCTTCCAAAAGCTACAAGTCATGCTACTCCATGTCATCAGAACAATTTTGCCGTTTTGCTGTGAAGGCTGAAACCGGAAAGCTCAGACAAGATGAAGGCAATAGCAAAGAATAAAAAGTAGCAAAATGTGGATATGGATTCATCCAATGAAGATCTACACCTTTTTGTAGCTTTAGCGCTCTCAATGCAATCACTATTGTTCCTAATCATACCGCCCGAAGCTATAGAACACAAGAAGATCTACACCTACGAAACTTGGGCAAAATGGGGAGCAGCATGCCCAAAATGGTGGAGTAGCCATGTAAAATGCAATTAAGGATTTAGAAGTCTTTAGGTTTCCCAGTTTTGATATTCTCCTCTGATAAGAAGCTGCTGATCGCATTCCTCTGCCAACCATTGAAATTCCTGTAAGTAAATAAACAAACAGAATTGTAACCGATGATGTTAAATACTAATGTCTATTGTAAAACTCCCAGTGTACAAATAGCAATGGACATGAATCAGAACAAAAGATATTCGCTGTTCTTCGGAGGTCATAGAATTCTTTTATGAATTTTAAAGCCTCAGAAATCAATGAGGTTATAGAAAGGTGTCAGAACAAATTAAACTAAAGAATTTCGTAGTCACGTTTTAGGGGCAATGAAAACCACTTCATAGTTGCCAGATTACCAGAAGCAAAAGGAGCTCCAGAGAATTATGCGTAGGTAGGCAAAACTGCTAAAAGGTGGTTGATTAATTTATGTTCCTTATGCCTACAATCTATATGATAATATCCAAAAAAAATGATCCATACGATGATCACATTGTCTTGAATGAAAAGAATTTTTTTTAAAAAAGTGAAGAAATAATCAACTGCTCTTTTATTCTGCAGATCTACCTCTGATCAACGTATGCCAGGACTTCTCCTCCTGGGAAAGCCAATTTGGTGGCCTCATAAGAAGCTTTTATTGCATGCTTCCATGTCCCACCGATATCTTTAGTTTCTGCTTGTGGTGACTTAGGATCATCCATCAACACTGAATGTGCAGCTAGAAGGTGGCCAACCCAAACACCATCTCTCCTGAAGTTACATCAAATTATATACAAAATGTGATGCTTAGAAATTTTTATTAGTCTAAACTCCCTCCAAAAAGAGCACACAAGAGAAGACGAAAACACAGCAGTGATCATACAATTTAAAGGTTTGATGATAATTTGTTAATGATTCTTCCAGTACCAATCAGCCTCTCAAGGTGCAAAGGCAAAATAACAATTAAGCTACTGTACTTATACTGCTGATAACTAAATATTAAATTAGTGGGAAATATTAGTAATTCTTTATCTCATTCAGCTTGATATATTCAGTCGCCCCATTTTGATGATTTAAAACTGAATCTTGGAGAATGAACTCTGAAAAGTCTGGTGTTACAGGGAACATGAGATATATCAATTATATAATGCATAAGCATGTCATGCATGCAAAAGGTTAAGTTTATGTTCGGATATTATTGATCTTATGTTTTCTAATTAGATATGATTGATTCAAAAGATAAGAGGAAAACCCTGGCTGGTTAGATTTAAGATGTTGAATCCATTCCTTTTCATGATACTAACCATTTCCTCGTTTCTGAGAAGACAAACATAACTGATATTATCTGAACAACATAGAACGATTTATGATATAACCCAAAAGTTATCCCAAATAATGACACATGGGCATATAATGGTTTATTCAATATCACTTTGTATTATGTTACATCATAAGTGCATAAGATGCAGAAAGAAAAGGATAATGCCTTTAAAAATGAGAATGTATTCTAGATACGGTAAAGTTACTTAATATTAAACTATTAAAGTAGATTCCGAAAGTTTTAATGCTTACAAGGCAAGATCCATATGACGGGGTACGTAATGTCCACCTCCTATTCCAAAAAGTACTTTCTTTCCACTAGTTGTGCTGCAAGAAAGGAACAATGAGGATCAAGATTAACCAACTACTATAATTTAAGGACAGTTTAGAGAAAAAAGAGAGAATTTCCTGAATTTCAAATCTCTCCACTCTCATTATTATTAAAAGAAGATTGCATACACTCATGGAAACAATACTACCAAAGCATGTTATCTTGTAGGATAATAAAAGAAACAGGATGAGTGGATGACAAATATCCAAACCTACCTGTCCCAGCTTCCTACACCATTGCCTCCTCCAAGCCCAAGTCCTTCCCAAAGAAGCTGTAAAAATCAGGCCAGTTATTTTTCCCGTACGACAGCTAGCTATAAGTTTTATAAAGTAATACAAAAAGATAATGTTAACTAGCATGAAACTGCCTGGTTGTAAGTGATCAATTTCCAGGTAACTGAGTTACATTATAACAAAAATGTGACAGTGATATGTCAAATGAAATTGTCAGACATACCACTTTAAAAACGACAGTGGCAAAGCAAGTAATATGTGTTGATTTTACAATGAGAAAAGATGTTGGTATAATTCCAGACCCTCAAGAGCTGATGTTTAACAGGGAACGATAATCTAACAGGAAACTCATCCTAAATATTAAATCAAGGTGCAGTGCATCAGTGAAATAATCATCTTACGAGTATCCCCAAATTAGCTCCGAGGATAGATATTGTTAACAACAAAAGATCATAGCTCAAACAAAAAACTTGAGGATATATTAAAAAAATTAACCGTACTTCAGCAACAACTTGAGCAGCATCTTGCCTTCCCCATTGGTCTTCCGTGCTTCCTAGAAGAATTAGAAAAATAATCTTCTATAAATGATCATATGTCAACAACTAAATTCAGTAAAAAGAAGTAATACCAATTTCAACAAACATGGTTGGAGTATGCACGACAGGCCCGTGATGAGTTGCCTCCAAAGTGATCTGCAGAGAATGCATGCATTATTCAGAAAAAATATCATGCTAAATAACTTCAACAATCCTAGTTGTACTCTAGTATTCATTATAACGATCAAATAAGAACAACTCCTCAAGGAATTCACATTATCCATACCATTTCTAAACCTTTCTAGGTAATCAAATGTTTTCAGCAACAAAATTTCTGGTCTGCTAAACTACATAGGCATTTAATTATCGCAACACAATGTTTCCGAATGCAATATGAACTGCTAATTGAAAACAAAGATGCAGTCAACATAGTGCCAACCTCGAACTCGGGGAGGAGGCCATGGGCCATGGCAATTTTCTTCACGAGCCGCAGCCAAGGTCCGATCCGAGGGTTGGGCATCCCTGCCCACCCAGGCCGCCCTCCGGAGCGCAGGGGATCCCCCTCCTTCAGGTGCGGCACACCTTCACAGAAACACCAAAGCAAACAAAGGAAACGTTTAGGAATCGAAGCCGAAACCAGGGACATGATTCAAATGAGAACGGGAGAAACGTACCAATGGGGTGGACGGTGATGGCGGGGCGGCCGGAGGCAGCGACGTGTCGGCTGAGGAAGATGACCTCGCTGACGGCCTCGCCGGTGGCCTCCGACCAGCGGCGATCGAGGTCGTCCTCGTCGTTGGCGCGCTTCCCGTGCTTCAGGAGGCGCACGTCGCCGTTGGAGAAGCTCTCCATGCCCTCCTGCGGAGTGATCGAATCGCGTCAATAACACGAGCGATCAAGAAACGAGGAGGACAAGGATGAGAGGAGGAGGAGGAGGCCGGACGGCGATGGCCGGGCCAGGATTCCAGCCGGGCATGGCGAGGAAGGCGGTGGCCGGGCCGATGGACGCCGGGTCGAAGGTGGTTGCCACAACAAGCGTCACCATTGCTTGCAGCGACGCCGGAGGGCGGCGGCGGCGGCGGAGCCGAGCGGCGGAAGGAAGTGAGGAGGCGGGCGCTACTACGACTATTTTATATATATATATACTCAAGGAATAAATACATTTATATAGAATCTCCCACTTTTAAGGAATTAAAAAATAAAGAACATAAAAACAATTATTGCAAAACTAAGATGGTACAAATAAGCTTTTGATATTTTTTTTATTTTCTTGTGATTGCGTTATGTTTAGTTGACTAGTTGGCATTCTAAAAAGAGTCTAATGGAAATGTAGTATTAGTTCACATTATATATTTATATTTTAAATTATTAATTTTGAATTAATAAGCTAAACAAAATCAAATGAGTTAAATAGACAGATAGTTAAAATTTTATAATTTAAATAAAATTTAATCAAAATCATATATTTTTGTTTTAAATTAATGATTCAAAGTATAGGACTTTCATGTTATCTAATACTACACCCCCATTGTTTCTTTCTACAGATTAAAATTAGATAGTGTTTGTTTGAAATTAGAATAAAAGAAAAAAATGTAATAAATAATATTTATGTATTTTTTTCAAACGTTTCAGTTAAATGTTAATTATGTATTTGTTTAAGTTATTGATTAAATTAAGAGAAAATAAAAATGATAATATAATGCTACTTTATAAAATCAAATAATTTTTAACTAATGAAAATGGATATGACTAAATAATAAACATGTTTTTTTATAATGTACAGTTAGTCTACTTTGTTTTTAAATAGTATATATTATTCCTCGATTATTATGATGATATAATAGATTATTTTATTCGGAATGCTTGTTCATGCAGAAACATGATATTCTATTTTATTCGGTTTTCGAAACGCGATATTCTTATTTGAAGAACAAATGTAATTATTTTTAAGATTTTAGGGTAATTTTAAGGTAATTTGATCCTAATTATTATTTTTTATTTATTTTATAGAATACAATAATGTTTATTCTGTTAACCTATTTGGATACTTTTTATAGAAATAAATGCGCTTTTAGTCTAACCTATTTGGATACTTTTTATAGAAATAAATGCGCTTTTAGTCCCCCTCTTAGACGAACTTTCTCATCGCGTCTTTCCTCCCCATGCAACAACCAGTTGACATAGTGATATGCTTACAATTTTCCTTTTTTTGGATACCTCTACGGCCCCGGTGTCTAGGACTAGTAGCACCTGACTAATTCGGAGTTGAGGATGATGAGCAGAAATGTTTATTTCTTTAACCAAATTGATGATTTTGAGGCTTAAACTCGGGATTACAAGCTCCCTCATCCCTCAATTCGGGACACATTCTTGCTTACATTTTTCTTTTGGAAACATGAGAATTGTTGATCATAAAGTCAAACTAGGGATGAACACAAATCGACTGTAACTAGTCCCAAATTTACACTTCGTCATGTAATCGAATATAGACTTGAAGATGTTACGACATTCTTCTTGACATAAATTTTAATCAAATTAGTCAACATATTGAATAAGTAATGTGAAAACAATAACTTTCAAAACAAAACTTCATAAAATAAGTCTAGTCAAAATAAAATACCCTGTTACATTGTTTCAATAATAGAACACATAACTGAGAATAGTTTCATAAACTTGGCAAAAACTATAATGACTCAAACTAAACTTCTAGCATGTGCAAGAATTTAACTCATGAACATATGCATTACCAATGCCATTATCTATCAGTTGTGTTCGTCTCCTATAGGATAAAAAATAGAGGAGATAATTCTTTCATGAGTGATGAAGCCCATTATGTAACAACAATACTTCATTATGAAAAACTATATGAGCTAAAATAAAGAAATATCAATAATCCATCAATGGTAAATAGTAACTTTATTTTTCCTTTCCTGTATCTTGTAACTTTCTTTTATTTTTACGACTTAAATTCATAAATGACCAGAACATTAGTTGCACTATAGGATGCATAATGATTTCAAAATTCAGAATATTCATGACCATTAGTTCCTTGTTATTTTTTTCAGTGTCATCAGTGGCTAAAACATCAACCACATCAAGATGCGCAATATTCAGAATAATCAGAATGTTCATGCCATGTCAATACTTAGGATCACTTAAATGCAATGATATACTTGATCTCATGCCAATAATTAGAAGAGAATCATTTAGAATGAATTAGAGTTACTAGACACAAAAAAAGGGTAAAATGAAACCAAATTTATTGCCTCTACAATGGATCGACCGACCGACACAAATAACCGACCGACCGACATCGATGACATTGGAGAACAACCATTGCTAAGGTGAATTATTGACCGTTTTGGAGAAACGATCGACTAGTATGAAATTATTGGACGAATGATGGGATGGACCGATCGACTATTTCTCCAAAATGGTCGTCCACTTCAGGGCTTTTATTTGCACCCATTGATGAGGTTAGTATTTTAAGTACATGATACATATGAGCCTTGCATGGGATTCTTAAAGTGATAAATGACTTTACAATTATGTATAATTATGCTCATCATGATTAGAATGCAAATATATGCTTATGATGCAAAATAACGATATTATTTGATGTATTGTTAACACCTAGACACGATATGCATGCTCAACTGTAATTAGAGCTTAAAAGTGTAACATCCCTAACCAAGGCGTGATATTGTCCGCTCTGGGCCTTAGCCCGCACGGTTTTACCAAAACGCGTCACACCTAGTGAAGGGCATGTCCCCATATATACCCAGCATCTCTCCCGTGACTTGTGCATGTGGGACTAATCCAAGGCATGCCTCTTGCATCCTTTCCCCCTTAAGGGACTCAACGTCCTCGTTGAGTGATCTCCCACCATGACACAAAGGCCAACGCGGAGTGGCTCTGATACCACATGTAACATCCCTAACCAAGGCGTGATATTGTTCGCTCTGGGCCTTAGCCCGCACGGTTTTACCAAAACACGTCACACCTAGTGAAGGTCGTGTCCCCATATATACCCAGCATCTCTCCCGTGACTTGTGCATGTGAGACTAATCCAAGGCATGCCTCTTGCAAGAAGATGAAACATACTATACTTGTAATGATAGATTGATATATCATAATTAAAAGACGGATTGAGACAAGTCTAGTGCACACCTAAGTTAAAAGAGGGAGTAAACACTTGGCACTTGGCTGGCATGGGTGGTCACTTCCTTGAATTAATTCCTAAAAGTCCAAAGGGGTGCAAGTTTGGGGTGCAATTGCGCATCCTTGGCCTCATTAACCTAAGTAAGTCAGTGTGTACGATGACCCTCAATCAAATAAGATAATAAAAAGACATGTGTATATGGGGACAACTTATGTGAAATTAGATAATTAACTTCTAAGATGTCACATGATAAGAAGATTAAAAAATGAAAAATGACATGAACGATAAAGTTAAGCCAAAAGAGCTATTTTCGTTGAAAGTCAATGTCAAATATGATGTTAATGTCTAAAGATGTATTATATTGATAATACTAAGTATATGTTACATTAATTGATAATAATAAATAAAGTAATGTTAAAAAGAATGCATTATATTGATAATGCATAAGCAAAATAAAAAATAGACTTAACGTTAAGTTAAGTCATTGATAATAATGTGCTAAGAAGTTAAAATAAAGAAAAGATAAATGATCATATGTTGATCATAAGCTTGAGTTAAAATTCTATTATATGCTTCATGTTTTATAATGTAATGCATGTCATCTAGATTATTACATAGGGATGAGATGATTCATCCTTTCTTCGAGTTTTACATACTCTAGTGAGATGAACTCCCCTGCTTCTGGATCTTGTAGGTAAGAAGGATTCATGATGTTAACGAAGATGGTATTTCTCATGATCGATGGCGCACATGGAAAGTTGATATTGTCTTAGAGTCGTTTATGTTCTTTCATGTCATCTTTTAATAATGCTGATTTAAAGACTATGTATCACCTTTGGGCAAGTTTAGTTATATTTATTTGGTGTTAATTGACCTTTATGGACAAAGTTTATCTATGTTAAAATCAAGTTCTTGGACTATGCCATCTCTTGTTAATCATGTTCAAAGTCTTTCACTGATTCATTTCTAGTGTCATGATCATATGCGTCTTCCGCTAATTTTTGTCTCAATTTGATTTAAGTGTTTGTCTAGTTATTTTTCTTATTTTGACCATCATAGTCATTAGTGTTGAATCAAGGATCCCGCGAGTATTTTGAATGATCACAAATTTGTAAGTGAACTCAGTCTGTACTGATGAACTTGTTGAGCTGATTTATGTAACAGGATATATGCAAGTTCAGAGCAGTGGTCGACCTGAGTTGAAGGAATGGATGACCAGTGCACACGTAATATATATAAGAAGAACTACATGTGTGCAATGGGCGTCCTAAGTATATGAAGCAGTCGACCAACATCAGAGGGAGAATGCATGTGATGAGCAAGAGCATAAACGGTCGACCAAAGATGTAAAGAG